>JASDQU010309698.1:156094-179768 GCA_032191745.1 Picea mariana
CTGATGTTGATCTTGAACAGGTGAAGTTGATGCTTCTTGAAGGAATCCAACACTTTGGAACTTGATTGGTCTGGAATAATCAAGAATATGAAAGGTAACTTCCTTGTCATATCCAAATCCTGTTCTATTCTTGTTGTAGATGATTTCTTCCCAAGGTCTGATGATGGGCTTGGAAAGAGTATTATGAACCTGTTGCTTTGAAATCCGTGGAAGTGGATTTACTGCATGTTGATGCATCATTGAAAGTTTTTCTTCACTGAAATCAAAAGAAAACTATTGAATTGTAGGTTCATGAATAGCATCATCTTTGTCTGCATCTGAAGTTGTTTTATTGAGTTTCTCCTTCATTGACTGTTGATTAAAAACTTCACTGGATGTTGATTTTTGAGATTAGTCAACTCATCATTCAATAGTTGGGATAGAGATTGAAGAAGTCTAACTTTAGCTTGTGTCACTTGCAAACAAGTTAGCACTGATTGAAGAGTTGCTTTGTTCAATGTCATTGTGTTGTCTTCAGTGGTGTTTATTAGAGTGTTCAGTAACTCTAATAATTCGAGACTTTGAGCCATTTTAAAACACTAAAAAAGGTCTCCTTGTGTAGGTAGATCCTTATTACAATTTTGACTCGACAGAAGAAGGATTATCTGCAACTCACTCACTTGAATCGCTCGCTTGAACTTCACGCTCGTTTGATTTTGTTTACGCTCACTTGAACTTGCCTTGCTTGAACTTCTCGTTCACTTGCTCTTCTCGCTCGCTTGAACTTTTCTTTCTTTCTTCCAAGAAATTGAGGATGTCGGTTACCACCAAAAATGCATCCCAAAGTATTACAATGATTTGAGTTTCAAGTATGCATCCTTGTCAATTACGATTCAAAATGACTATAGGGTGTCGGGCTCAACCGAAAATGCACCTTATGACAAATTCAATTCAACTCAACTTTATTTCAAAAAGACAAGTAAACTTACAAAAGGACAATTTGCAAGTTACAATAAATCCTGATTAAGTAATCTTACAACAAACATTGTTTGCAAGTTACAATAAATCATGATTAAGTAATCTTACAACAAACATTGTTTGCAAGTTACAATTGAATTACAAATGCTCCATGATGTGTTGAGTTTGAATGCTTTGATTTGTCCATTGCTGATGTGGTTGATGACTTGAATGCTTGATAATTATCTTCATAGATGCTTGATCATATGTTCTTTGATTACTTGTACTTTACTAGTGTTAATTGTGTGCTTGAATTAACTTGCTTGGAAGGCCATGTGTGTATAGTCCTATGAAAAATTGTAAGTGTACTTATGTAAAAAACTAGACATAAAAAATTACATAAAGCAACCATGAAAACATTCACCACCGCACATAATGACAATGTCCTTAGACCCCCTTATTCAATTTCAGGACAGGTCTAGGATGAGAGCGACCACAAAAAAAAATGATTTTATTAATATATCCTCTTTACAATCACAATGATGCACCCATCATTTACAATACAATTCAACTTATATTCGATTCTTACATGATCAACATATAAGTAATTGACTCACCCTCAAAGCTTTCAGCCCGACTTAGGTGGACCATCATTATTCATTCAAGGCTGGCTGGAAGCATCTCAGTCTAAACATTGCAATTTGGATTTGTAACCTGACCTCTAGTTCATTATCTCTCTGTTTTCAATTACATAGAGTTTTCCTTTGGTAATTTAATACTGAATGAACCTCCACCATTCTGGCGCATTCCTCTTATTCTATTTAAGATCTGTCACCTTAAACCATCATTTCTCTATAAATTTTGTAAAAGGATATTTGAAATCTTTACCTTTGTCTCCCGTGAATAGTGGCATCGTTTTTCTCTGCAATTTAAGACAAAATATACTTCAACTCCTTGCTGTGACTATTCTTGGCTGGAAGAACTCATGCTGAAATGCATGGTGGTCAATGACGAGAGCCTTGAGCTCCTCGCGCATTCTTTTCCCAATTTCAAGGTTCTCGTGCTTACCAGTTGCAAAGACTTCAGCACAAACAGTCTTGCCACCATTACCACGCACTGCAGGCATATTACAGAGCTAGATTTTCAGAAGAATGACATTGATGATCGTGGTGGCCATTGGCTAAGTTGTTTTCCAGACTCATGCACATCGCTTGTTTCATTAAACTTTGCATGTCTGAATAGCGAGGTGAACTTTGAAGCACTCGAGAGATTAGTAGCAAGATCTACTTCCCTCAGGAGTTTGAAATTGAATTTTTTGGTGCCACTAGAGATACTCCATTGGCTTTTGATTCGTGCCAAAGAATAAAACCCTGATTGGACATTTACACCTTATTTAAGGACATATGCTAAATGAGTTTTCCTTTTTCCTATTGTCATTGGGGGAAACAGTCCTCTGCAATTGCAAAAGATGGTGAAGGCATACACATAGGAGCATGTCTACTAACATCCCTAGGAGCGAGTGACCGCAGCAAATTGGAGAAAATTTGCGGATCTTGAGAATAGATCCACGCTTTCCCACATCGTGGAGGTGGATACCGTGTATATATATTTTTTAAAGATAATACAACGTAGATATATCATTAAAGATAATACAACGTGTGAAAAATGGTAGATATCTATTCTATTCTACCTACGCATCACTATCCATGGATCTCAAGACTACCAAAACGCACATCTGGCGTGATTTGGTAATAATATGGCATGATAGCAATTGCCTTCGCATAGGTTGCCAATCTCCTTAGCACACATGTAGATATCTTCCCTCAACGAACAAATCAATCCACACAGTCATGCAAAAAATCTTAACACAGAAAACACACTAATTGAGAAACAAATATGCATTTGTTACCCAAAACCTGCGAATGTTTCCGTCACAATCTGATATTCACAGCTCTGGCGCTCAGGCAGGTGCACAATCTAGGCATGCGCACCAGGAAGAGATTCAATCTCATTAGCAACGATTCAATCTGCAACTGCAACAACAATACTTCTAGCATCCTCTCTCTAAGAGACACATGATTGAACCCCGATTGGATATTCACTCCACCGATCTACTCTCTCACTACAGATTGATTGTTTTCTTGAAGGGTTGATCTCCCCAAACTGTCTTTTGCGCTAAACACTTTTCATGTGAAAAGGCACACTGTGAAGAAAATTGAGTCGTTTGATGCAAGTAGATCAAGGGATAGGGTTGAGTGTTGAAACTCTTATGCCATTGATTTTGGAGGCCACAGATATGACGACTGGTGGCACGTCGACAACACAACCATGCTACTATAGTTAATTTCCAACGGCGGGGAAAGGAATTGCAGGTGTATACCATTGCTATGACAAGATCAAACTGAATATTTGGGCGACATGGGGGTTATAATAGTACACTATGAGTAGATATATGATCTGAGAGAATGGCATGCAAAAATTGTAGAAGGAAAAAAAAATATTCATGAAGGCTTAAATCACTAAATATATGTGCGGCTGGTGTAGTAGATATGCATATTCCTTTCTTCATATATGTGACTCAGACAGGTGGATGATAAAGGAACGATCTTTGCTTCTTCGAATCTTCACATGGCCTCTATGGAAAATAATACTCGTGGAATGTGTTAATTTTATAGCTTTCTTGAGAAGCTATATTTGCTTGGATTCTCCAACGATCTAGTGGGTTTCCCGGCTACTAACCTTCAACAAAAACATATCTCTATCTTTTCTACAGCTTTAATAAATAGATATGCAACAAATTCCAAAAGAATACTGTTACCTCTTATTCGTTCTAACTTGCACCAAATCATGTATAGGAGGGTTTCGTATTGTCTGATCTGCTGCCTGCTACTGATTTTTGCACGCCTAGAGCAAACCCACGATTTGTAATTTCTATTGATTTGGAATCGGATTTGGCTGCTACAAAATGATGTGCTCGATAGATAGATCTATGTGCCCCTTTATTGTCTAGCATGCTACATCTCTCACCTGTCTCTTCTCTCTATTTGAGCACAACGATCATCGCCGATCAGTGGTAGCTTCCCAAGAATTTATCTTCAACAAGGGCACATCGATCTTACACATCAAATCGATATTTTCCACTTGATCTAGTTGATCTATAACTCAGATCTCACACCTCACTTTCCATGGAAACTACAATGGTGAAGCAATCAATCAGTCCTTTAAGATCATAAGAGCTCTGATACCAATTGATAAATCATAAACAAGAACAAAAGCAATTGATAAAATAGAGACAAGAACAACAACATGGTGGAAAAGGCTCAATAGCCAACTCAAAATTATTCACTCCAATGTTACATATTTATAGTACAATGGGTGATGCCACCTCATAGAGAGATTTTCTCTAGATCCTAAAATCATGCATGATGACTAGGCTAGGTAATCTTAACTAACTCATTAGTCATCACTTGAGGATATATTACTAATATCCTAAATGAATAATACAAATATAGGTGACAATTTAGACTTAGTGATTGGTAAAGGTAAGCCATAGGCTAACATGAGGGCCATGCTTGAAGCTACACCATAATGGGACCACTTTGGAGACTTCTTCAAATACACCAATCAGTTCTAGAGGCTTCTAGAATTCTTCTAGGGTTGACATCAATGAAAACCAATTTTCCAACGATCTCCCCCTTTGGCATTGATGGAAACACTCATACTCTCCTTATGACCATTGTTCCCCTTGTCTTTATGCTTTCTCCACCTATCTTCATGCTTCTGATATTTCTCTCCCTCTTTGACATCAATGGAAAAGGGTAACTTCCCCTGACGATTTCTCTCACCCTGTATTCTTTGCAAAATGTCGTGTAGATCACTTTGGGGAAAAACCGACTCCCAGTTTCCTTCAAAGATACTCAAAAGTCTCTCTTGGGAGAGGTTTTTTGAATATATATGCAAACTTTTCTTTCATCCCAATGTACTCCAAATTGATATTCTTTTTTGTGACTTGTTCCTGTATAAAGTGGAACTTGATAGGAATATGCTTGGGCTTGGAATGAATCACTCGATTCTTCGAGATACTTATAGCTCTAGTATTGTCATAGAATATTGGAATAGGCTCATCATATTTCACTTGTATGTCTTGCATGGTTTTCTTCATCCAAACGACCTAAGTACAACATGTTGTTGCTACAATATATTTTGCTTCTACCATAGACAAGGATATTGAGAACTACTTCTTAATTAACCAGGACACCAAAAAATCACCCAAGTAGAAGGCTTCTCCACTTGTACTTCTTCTACAATCAATGCTCGCTGCCCAATCTACATCTATGTAGGAGACCATAGTTAGCTCATTCACTTTCATATACCACAATACAAACTCTATTGTTCCTTTGAGATATCTGAAGATCCTCTTCACTACCATAACATGAGTTTCCTTCGGTGCTTCTTGAAATATTGCAAATTTTCTAACTTCTTGCATCACATCTGGTCTTGAGGTTGTCACATAGAGTAGGCTTCCAATCATTGATCTATGGATTCTTTGATCTCCTTCTTTAGATTCATCATCTTTGCTCAACTTGGAATGAGTACTTACGGGTTTGCAATCTTCCATTCAAAAATTCTTCAACATTTATTTGATGTACTTGGTTTGGGAAATGAAAATACCTTCTTCTAGATGAGATATATGGATTCCCAGAAATAAAGTCAACTCACCAAGTAGGGAAATTTCAAACTCACTTTGCATAGCTTTAGAAAAATTCTTGCTCAATCTGTCATCATCACTTTCAAATATGATGTCATCCACATATACTTCAATGATAAGTATGCTTTCCAGATTCACTTTTATATAGAGATTGCATTTTTCATTTCTCTTTCTGAAACCTTATTTTTGTAAGTACTCGTCTAGTTTGAATACCAGGATTTGGGGGCTTGCTTGAGTCCATACAGAGATTTCTTCAATTTGCAAACATAATCTTCCCTTTATGATAGTGGGAACCCTTCTGGTTGTTCGATGTAAAATTCTTCTTCTAATTCACCATTTAGAATTTTTGATTTTACATACATCTGATATACTCTGATCCTTTTGGAACATACATAGGCCAATATCATTTTGATTGCTTCCATTTTGTCCATCTTCGTTTATTTTTTTATAAACACCCATTTTGTACCAATCACATTGTTTTCCTTAGGTCTTGGAACCATTTCTCGTGTCTCATTCTTCTCTATTTGATTTAGTTCTTATTCCATGGCCTTGATCCAATGTTCATCATTATTGGCTTCCTCAAAACTATTTGGTTCAACTGTGGATAGTAGTTCTATATGTCTGTGTTCTAGTGTATGAGCCTGTTTGCTTCCTCTCGTTTCTATTCCTAAATTTTTGTCCCTAATAATTTGTTCTGGTGGATGATTCTTCTGTACCCAACGATTAGGTGTCCTAGAAGGTATATGAAAATCTTCCT
Organism: Picea mariana; assembly: GCA_032191745.1. Classification (NCBI taxonomy): domain Eukaryota; kingdom Viridiplantae; phylum Streptophyta; class Pinopsida; order Pinales; family Pinaceae; genus Picea; species Picea mariana. The sequence continues at coordinate 162,496 of JASDQU010309698.1, forward strand.
GGTTGTTCTCTTCTTCTTCTGCTTCTAGGTGCTTCTCTTCTTCTTCTTCTTTTTCTTTTAGTTCTTCTTCTGCTTCCTGCTCTTTTGAATTTTTTCTTTCTTCTTTGATCTTCAACACATTTGTTTCATCAATATTTACATTGATTCTTTCCACTATTTTTTTGAGTCTTAGGTTGTAGCATTTGTATGGCTTGCCTTTTCTTGAGTAACAAACCAATATTCCTTTATCAACTTGAGAATCAAATTTTCGAATATTATTATCTTCTTGTTTTATGTAACATTTTATTCCAAACACTCTAAAGTTCTTGACATTCACCAGTCTTCCCTTCCATAGAGAATGTTTGCATGATTCTTAGCCTTCTCTTCATTCTTCCTTTCTGGCAACCCACAACACTTCTCTTCAATTTTGTTTACTAGATATGTAGAGATTCCTCTCTCTTCAACGCTCTTGTTGAGATTGGAATTTGCATCTTCTTTGCATGAGGTCTCACCAACGTATCCACTACCTACTTTATTGAATATTTACCTTTGACGACTGAGAATATCTTCTAGTGTTTTATAGCTCTTCAAGTTCTTGTTGATCTTATTAACTTCAAATATCAATGAGACGACTTCTTCCTCAAGATTCTCACAATATTCTTTTTTTTTCATCATTTGGATCTTCATTACTTCTTCTGTTCTCTTGTCTTCTTCAAGTTAGGTTTCCAAGGAGATGATTTCTTCTTCATGTGTTATTTCTTGTTGACTAAATTATGCTTCAAGATTGTTTAAGTCCTCATATATTTACTTGAGATGACTCGTCAAAATATCTTCTCTCTTTTCTGCTTCCTTTACCTTTATTTTTAATAAAGCAACTTCTTCAGAATTTTTTTTGGGATTTTGAGAACCTTCTTTTAGCTTGATCAATTCTTCCTTCAGTGACTTGTTTTTCTTCCTTTCTCTTTTTATCTCACTTAAGGCACTGGTTAGTTCTTCTTGAAGATCTACTTCACCTTCTTCTTCATCACTTTCAAGTGTTTCTTTTTGAGTTTACATTTCCATGAAAAACACTCTTTTTGAGTCACTATCACTATCACTATCCTCATCAGATGAAGAGCCATCTTCTTTTGAGTAGAGGCTTTTCTTGTAGAATTTTCTTTTATTTTCTTTCTTGTTTCCCTTTTGATATTTCTTTTCTTTCTTGGGAACTACTTCTTCATCACTATCTGAATTCTTAGCATAAGAACATTTAGAAGCACAATGACTAATTTTATGATAATTAAAGCACATTAAGGGAATCTTACCTTTATATTTTCCAATTCCTTTATTCAACTTCCATACAAAGTTGACTATTTCTTCATCTTCATCTGAATCATCGCCACAACTGCAGTTTGACTTTGACTTTTTCTTATTCTTCCTTGTCTTCTTGGATGCCTTGAAATTTGCTTCCTTCTTGGATGAATTAACCTGTTTCATTCTCATTTCATAAGCTGTAAGTATTCCATGTAGCTCACCCATGCTCAACGTAGAAATATCTGCTCTTTCTTCTAGTGATGAAATCTTGCGATCAAATCTCATTGGAAGAGACCTTAGTACCTTTTGAAAAATTATTGATTATTTCATTTCTTCTCGTAAAAACTTAATAATGTTCACTATTTCATCAAACTTCAGAAAATAAGCTACAATATATTCATCTTCTTTCATTTTCCGTTGTTCAAATTGACCTCTATAAGTTTGAAGTTTGGCCCCTTTGACTTTGGCATCTCCTTCATAAACATTATGAATTTTGTCCAAATATCCTTTGTAGAGTCACAATGCATAACCTTGACATATACTGAGCTAACCATGCCACTCAGAATAACATTCGTAGCCTTCAAATTGTTTTCATAAAGTTTATTTCCATATTTATCTATTGGGGGAGTGGCAGGTGCCTTGTATCCATCTACTACTACTTGCCATACATCAAATCAATGTTCTTGTAAAATTATTTTCATCCTTCTATTCCAAAAGGCATATTTCTAACCATAAAACACTGACATTCCATTGTTAGTGCAGTCCATGATCTACCTTCTAGTGGTTAGACTATTTTTGAAGGACCTGCTCTCATACCAATTGTTTGAATATTCACCAATACTGAGAGGGGGGGTGAATCAATATTGACCACTTTTTACCATTTTTAACCATAAAATGTAAACATCAAGTTATCAAAAATTTATCACTTATGATTGCATTCAATATATCATCAACATATAACCACATATACACAATACACAAGAATTTTACATGGAAACCACAAAACACTTTTTAATATATATCTTCAAGATTTTAATCATAGAAGCACCAACTTCCAAAATTCTTCAACACCAACTGGAAGGAGGCACCAACCCCCTTATTTACAATCTCCAACCTGAAGGAAGCTACAACTCCCTAAATTCTCCAGTTCCAACCAGAAGGAGGCTCCATCCCCCTTTTTTATAGTATCCAACCTGAAGGAAACTACAACTCCCTGAATTCTCTAGCTCAAACTGGAAGGAGGCTCCAACCCCTTTATTCATAGGATTCAACTTGAAGAAAGATATGAATCCCTATATTCTCCAGATCCAACTGGAAGGAGGATCCAACCCCCTTTCCTTTCCCCTTCCTTCCTCCCTGAAATATAAATGGAGACTCAACCTGTCACTGTTACTCTCACTGATACTGCATCATCAAAACATACTCAACCTGTTTCTATTACTGTAATTGATACTGATACATCATTATCATCAAAACTAGATCCACCACAACGTACATATCATCATCATAAAATATGGATACATCATAACTGATATATCAATATAATCAACTTGGGTCCACTTATAAACTAGGTCCACATAAATATCCTAGGTCCACATGGGTCCACATATAAACCTCAACATCACTTCTTAAATTTATCTTGAACACATGTTTGGGACTAGTTTCTGGATTAGTCACAAACCCTAACTTCCAACAAGTATAACTATGTACATATAATGAATCAATTTCTGAAACTTGTACCCAATCTTCTTCGATATATTCTCTGAAATTGTTACAAGTTTTTCTCGAATCATCACTGAAAAGGAGATATAGCGAATATGGAATACCTTCCTAAATTATGGCCTATTCTGGAGAGAGAAATTGTGCGACATTCCACATGCTCAATATTTGATATTTAATTCTAAAACTCACAAAAAAAATACCAAATACTATACTCTTTCCAATACAATTGGTCTCACAAAATTTGAATCCTCTATGAAGAAGTTATGATTGTTTTACCTGGAACATGTGTTTGAGACTAGTTACTGGAATAGTAAAAAACCCTATCTTCCATATAGTGTATCTCCAAAATTACAACGACCCAGAAGATGAAATTAGTACCACAAATACCTTTATATGCCTTCTCAACAACCTCCAAGTTTCTCTATTTTAATCATTCTGATAAAAACGTTATAGCGAAAATGGTAAGATGACATTTAAAAACATAGCTTAGAACACACCATCACAAGACTTCATCTTCCCTTGGAATTTCTCCCTTCTTCACTTCATCTTCCCTATGAAATTCACTACGAATATTGTGCTAAGTGATCACAAGAATAAATTATGAAAATGAGAGGTTCTCAATGTGTATTTATAATTTTTCAAGCACCTTTTTTACTTGACCTTGAGCCGACTTGTAACTTCTTGTTTGCAGCAATTTTTTCTCCTTTACTTGACTTTAGGGCCAACTTATAACTTCTTGACCTTAGATCCATGTATTCTTGACCCATACTTTGTGTCTTCATCTTTAAGAGGGCATAATTCCTCAACTATGAGGAACCATGTGGTGTGCCACCTACCCTTGGAGATGGTTTGATGATGACTATCTATTGATGCAGGTTTTGCATGCATTTTCAGTGTCCTTTACACTCTTTTTCCTCAAACAACTTCAGGATTCATGATCACACCTCTGGGGCTTCTTAATCACTTAACCATATTTCCAGGGCTTCTTGTAGACTTCTTCAAAGCGTCTTTCCATGAGGGCCATGCTTAATTCTATGACATAAGGGGACCACTTTGGAGACATCTTCAAATAAACCCATCACTTCTAGAGGCTTCTAGACCTCTTGTAGGTTTGACATCAATGACAACCATTTTTCCAACGATCCCCCCCTTTGTTATTGATGGCAACAATCATACTCCCCTTGTGACCATTTCTCGCCCTATCTTCATGCTTCTGATCTTTCTCTTCCCCTTTGACATCAATGGAAAAGGGTAACTCCCCCTGACGATTTATCTCCCCTTGTATTCTTTGAAAAATGTCATGTAGACCGTTGTGGGGAAGAAACTACTCCCAGTTTATGTCGAAGATACTCAAAATTCTCTCTTGGGAGAGGTTTGGTGAAGATATCTGCAATCTGTTCTTTCATCCCAATGTACTCCAACTTGATATTCTTTTATGTGATTTGTTCTCGTAGAAAGTGGAACTTTATAGGAATATGCTAGGTCTTGGAATGCATCAATGGACTCTTGCAGATACTTATGACACTAGTATTCTCACATAATATTGGAATAGGTTCATTATATTTTACTTGTATGTTTTGCAAGGTTTTCTTCATCCATAGGACCTGAGTACAACATGCTATTGCTACAATATATTATTCTTTTATAGTAGACAATGATACTGAGGATTGCTTCTTACTTAACCAGGACACCAGACAATCACCCAAGTAGAAGGTTACTCCACTAGTACTTAATATATCATCAATGATTCATCTCATTCCCTTTTGGATACCACAATCCAAACTATGTTGTTCCTTTGAGATATTTGAAGATCTCGTTCGCTGCCATAACATGAGTTTCCTTCGGTGTTGCTTGAAATATTGCAACTTGTCTAAATGCTTGCATCACATCTGGTCGTGAAGTTGTCACATAAAGTAGGCTTCCAATCATCGATCTATAGAGTCTCTAGTCTGCTTCTTTAGATTCATCATATTTTCTCAACTTGCAACCAATCACGGTAGGAGTACTTACTGGTTTTCAATCTTCCATTCCAAACTTCTTCAACATTTCTTTGATGTACTTGGTTTGGGAAATGAAAATGCCTTCATCTAGCTAATATATCTGGAGTCCCATAAAGAAAGTCAATTCACCAAGTAGGGACATTTCAAAATCACTCTACATATCTTTAGAAAACTTCTTTCTCAACCTGTCATTATCAATTCCAAAGATGATGTTGTCCACATATACTTCAATAATAAGTATGTTGTCTTGATCCACTTTTATATAGAGATTGTTATTTGCATTTCCCTTTCTAAAACCTTGTTGTTGTAATTACTTGTCGAATCTTGAATACCAAGCTCTGGGGGCTTTCTTGAGTCCATACAAATATTTCTTCAATATGCAAACATAATCTTCCCTTCCTGATAGTAGGAACCCTTCTGGATATTCGATGTATACTTCTTCTTATAATTATCCATTTATAAATGTTGCTTTTACATCCATCTGATATAATCTGATCCTTTTGGAACATGCATAGGCCAAGATCATTCCGATTGCTTTCATTCTGTCCATCTTCATTTAGTTTGTTTCTGAACAACCATTTTGTATCAATAACATTTTTGTCCTTAGGTCTTGGAACCAGTTTCCATGTCTCATTCTTCTCTATTTGATTTAGTTCTTCTTCCATGGCTTTGATCCAATGTTCATCATTGTTGGCTTCCTCAAAACAGTTTGGTTCAACTGTGGATAGTAGTGCTAGATGTATTTTCTATGGTGTACAAGCCCATTTTCTTCCTTTGGTTTCTATTCCTGCATTTTATCCCTAATAAATTGTTCTAGTGGATGATTCTTCTGTACCCGATGGTTAGGTGTCCTAGAAGGTATTTTAAAATCTTGTTGGTCATTCTCTTCTTGTTCTGCTTTTGATTGCTTCTCTTCTTTCTCTTTCTCTTCTTCTTCTTCTTCCTCCTCTACTTCTTCTTCCTCCTCTACTTCTTCTTCTTTTAGTTCTCCTTCTGCTTCCTGCTATTTGAATTTTCTCTTTCTTTTATGATCTTCAACACATTTGTTTCATCGATATTTACACTGATGATTTCCACTATTTTGATGAGTCTTAGGTTGTAGCATTTGTATGCCTTGATTTTGCTTGAGTAACCAACCAATATGCTTTTATCAACTTGAGAATCAAATTTTCCAATCTTGTTATCTTCTCGTTTTATGTAGCATTTGCTTCCAAACACTCTAAAGTGCTTGAAATTCATCGGTCTTCCCTTACATAGAGAATGTCTACATGATTCTTATCCTTCTCTTCATTCTTCCTTTCTGAAAATCCATAACACTTGTCTTCAATTTTATTTACTGGTTGTGGAGATCTTCCTCTCTCTTCAATGCTTGCTGAGATTGGCATTTACATCTTCTTTGCATGAGGTCTCACCAATGTATCCAAGACATGCTTTAGTGAATGGTGACCTTTGACACCTGAGAATATATTCTAGTGCTTGAGAGAACTTTAAGTTCTTGTTGATCTTATTAACTTCAAATCTCAATGAGGCTAATTCTTAATCAAGCTTCTCACAATCTTGTTCTTTCTTCATCATGTAGATATTCATTGCTTCTTCCATTCTCCTGGCTTCTTCAAGTTTTCTTTTCAAGGAGATGATTTCTTCTTCAAGTCTTCTTTCTTGTTGACTAAATTCTACTTCAATCTTGTTTAAGTCCTCAGATGTTTCCTTGATATGAATTGTCAAAATTTCTTCTGTCTTTTCATCTTCCTTTACCTTGATTTTTAAGCGAATAACTTCTTCAAAAAAATTGTTGGGATTTTGAGAACCTTCCTTTAGCTTGATCAATTATTCCTTAAGTGACTTGTTTTTCTTCCTTTCTCTTTTTATCTCACTTAAGGTGCTAATTAGTTCTTCTTAAGGATCTACTTCACCTTCTTCTTCATCATTTTCAAGGGTTTATTTTTGAGTTTTCATTTCCATGAAAAACACTCTTTCTGAGTCACTATCACTATCACTATCCTCATTAGATGAAGATCCATCTTATTTTGAGTAAAGTTTTTTCTTGAAGAATTTTATTTTATTTTATTTATTGTTTCCCTTTTGGCATTTCTTTTCTTTCTTGGGAACTACTTGATCACTATAGGATTTAATTTCCTTTAATTTGAGTAGCTGGAGGGAAGGCTCGAGGAGACCCTCTTTTGTAAAAAGATCTTGTATCACAAATTCATTAGTTCAAGGAGTGTAGTGGTGGATGAGCAAGGAGAGAGAGCTCAAGAGGGGAGAGGAGAGGAACTAAGACTCTGTTGAGGTCCAGTTTGTAACCAGTGTACAAAAGCATTCAATCTTAATAAAAAATCATTTTTTCCTGCCTATGAGGTTTCTGTGTATGTTTACCTGTTTTTTGAATGTGCTTGAATGTTTACTGTGTTTTAAATGAATGTTGTTAGATGCATATATGTTTCATTTGCTGGGATTAGATAGACTTATCTATCTGTAGTTTCTGAGTTGTTCTAGGATCTTAAGCTTGTGCAAGGAGTGCACACCAGAGTTAGAGAAAACTCTATGAAGCAAGTGCAAGGAGTGCACTTGAAGTCTCTATTGATTTTAGAGAAGAGTGTGCTAGGTGGGCACACCAAAGAAATTCATTAAGCTCAGAAGGGAGGACTGTGCAAGGAGTGTACCTACCAGAGTTACTGAATACTACGAGGGAAAAAATCTTTACAAGAAGTGCATCGAGCGAGCAGAAGGAGTGCTCAAAAATATTTTTAGAAAAATATTTAATACTGAGTCTTAAAAATATTAGAGTGCAAAGAGTGAAAATGGAAAACACTTGGCTAAGTGTTATTCAAATTAAAGAAGATAAGCGCAAGGAGTGCACCAGAGATCAAGCGGCTTCAAGTCCATAAAATCTCAGGAGAAAAAGCGTCTTTGCTGCCAGGAGGGAAGAAGGATTTATTAAAGGAGAAAATGGTCGAGACCCTTAGATGTTGAGAAATTATAAGCTCAGGAGGGACATCATGAAGTTATTTTGGTTAGGTGCAAGGAGTGCGCCAGGGTTTGGAATCCTTTGAATTTCAAAGCTCAGAAGGGATAGTGAGTTCAAGTGCTCAAAGGAGGAGACTTAGAGGTTTTACTAAATTGAAAAAAAATCAGGTGTTCATAGAAGGAATCCGAGGTTCGAATCACCTCGAGGAACAAAATCTCAGGAGGCACATCGATAGAAATTACTCAAGGGAAGGAGTCCTTTTGAGTTTTCAATATCAATGGACGAGATTCAGTCCGGGAGGATCTAGGGTATTTCATTACCCTTTGATCTGGATAAGCAACGCAGGATTTAACCCTGCAAGTCACTAAGACTTCGCATGTTCGACATAAGTCGTGGGTGGAGTGTAAAGGAGGAGTTATTGAAGATTGAAAATCCAACGGATGAGATCCATTCGAGATTTCGTAAGAGATCTGACAACCGTCAGATCCGGAGAAGTTGTGCGAGGGATAACCCTCAGAGTCCTTCAACATTCCATGTGTTCGAAGGATTGAGAGTGTGGAGAAGTCGTGACCCCCGAAGTCTCGAAGGGTAGAGATAATTTTAGCCATCCGTTTCAAAGAACACACGTTAGCATATCATAGAAGTTTGGGAAACCAGAAGTTTGAACGAGTAATGGGAAGCAGAGTCCAATCCATTTGAAGTTGATCTAGACCTTTAATCAGAGTGAACATGTATCAATAGATCTGTGAGTCTAGAGAACCGACACTCTTGAAGGAGGAGGTTATACAGTGCAGAAGCAAAGATCTTTTGAAGCTATGAAGAGCGAAGAATATCTGGACTGATGGTTCAAGGGATGCGTGGAAAAATATTTCATAGTCAGGGGACTTAGTACTCCAGAGGGTTTTGGATAAGTGTTAGTCGAGAACACCCGAAGGGCCGGGAGCTAGAGCTAATCTAGACCATCGATCATAGTGGACATGTGGCGCCAGGTTCTGGATTCTGAAAGGTAAGCACTCTGGGAGGGCGCATGTGAAAAAGGTTATAAGACTCCCAAAGTATCAGGAGCCAGAGACAGATCATGGTCATCCATTTGGATAGACATGTGGCAGGAGATCTTGCGTTCCAGAAGATAGACACTCCATGGAAAGGTCAAAAGTGTGGAGTGGGAACATTTNGGTGGAGGGTGGATCTTACCTCCACCAGTTCAACATTCGGGGGTTGTGAAAAGTTGTAGCTTGAAGTCGCCCAGAATCCATAAGTCTGGTGTAGATCTGGGTCATCTATCCATCGAATCCCAAGAGCCGTCGATTTGATGTCCTTCGCAAGTTTGCCAGTTTGGCACTTCGAAGGATTTGTAGTATTGAATGTTGAAAGGGCCTGGAACCCGAAGAGTGAAGAAATTACGTCGATCGTTGATCTGTGGGAGCATAGGAGCCATCAGATATGGTCTGGGGTTCAACGCTCTGGGATAAAAAGTGTGTTGGAATGGGAAGACCTGTCGAGCCCGGATTCCTGGAGTATATCTTCACCACAGGTTGACGAAGGATTGTGATCTGTTGGATCTGTGCACCTGTGCGTATTCGTCGGTTCGACACTCCGGGAGATTTGTGAGAGAAGTGTGGTAAGAAGCTTCGAAGCCCTGAGTGTGAAGTTGTTGTGGGCCATTGATCTCGGATCATTGATCCTAGTAGCTATTCAGGACTTCGCTAGTTCGCGAGTCCAGGAGGAATTGGAGCATTTGATTGTTAAGAGCTCCTGGAGCTTGAAGCTCTGGAGTTCCAAAATGGAGAGCTTGGATTAGCACCTGGTTTTGAGCCCATGTTCATATGTAATTTCAGCCTAAAGAGAAAAGGGGCTAAGGCCCAATTTGATATTAAAGGACAAAGGGGCTTAGAGAGAAAGTGCCCGTGGATTTTTGGCATTGAACTGCACCAGGAAACTAAAGGACTCGTGTTTGATTTTGAGGGCTCAACAGGAGCCTGTGAGCTAATCTAGCTCCCGATTTGAATGATCCTTAGATCAGGAGGTCGCGCAAACCCATATGAGAGGGTGGGGTCTTCACCAAGTGGTATCAAAGCCTGATTTTATTTACACATAACAGATATGAGAAGATAGAGATTGAGTGCGATGCTCTGTGAAGATTGTGTGCCAGTGTGAAACAATCAGTAGACAACCAGGAGGGCTGCAGGAGAAAGCCAGTGGTGCTCTCGATTGTAGAGCAGATGAAGAAAACAAACAGGTGGGATAAAGGAGAAGAACCAATTGCATTCTTGGAGGAAACAAAATGGATACTGAAGGTCATAGATAAGGTCAAATAAAAGACCTTAAGCAGATGACAAACCATGAAATAGACCAGGAGCTCAAGGAGGTTCAAGAAGAACTCGATTGACTGATACTGAAGATGTAACAAGAAGCGAGAGGAAGATGGAGGTACAAGTGGCCCATGAAGTGGAAAACAAAGTGGTCTATCCAGTAGTTGGTTTCCAAGAGGAAACACCAGGTGTTGAAGGGGTGGTTGAGGGAAATTGAAAAAATCAGTGACACAGAGGAGACGATTTGTGCTTGCAAGCCAAAAGTTGAAGAGAGCCTCAATGAGGAAAAGAGATCAGTGGAAGATATCACAGACTGCCAGGAGGGCAGTTCAGAAAATACCGATTTCTAGGTGGGAAAGGAATAAGTGAGATTTTCTAAGAGTCTCGTGAACTTGTGGAGGAGTTTGGATTAGCAAGGAGTGCTGACAGAGGAAGATAAAAAATGTGTTCTGATCATTGAAGGAATCAACATATTCCCGCCAAGTATCCTTGTAACGGCCAATGCACATGTTGAAGGTACAGAAGAGGAGAGAAAACCAACGGATACTATCAAAGATGAGAAGGAGTAGACATTGACATCTTCCAAGGAGATGAGAGAAGAAGAGGAACACTCAGACAAGATTCTCACTGAATGGGAGTAAGAATTGAAGTTGTTGGAGGATTGGTTGATAAATCCAGGCACAAAATAAGACTGCTCGAGGGATGTATTTGTGAAGAATGGAGAAGAATTCTAGCCCAAGGAGAATTTGGATGAAGCTGAATTTGTATCAGCGCAAGGAGAGATGAATAAATTGGAAGAAGGAGAACTGTCAGAGGAGATCACTGAGCAGTAGCTCAATGACACTACTATAGAAATGGAATCTGCAGTGGAGTGGAAAGTTAATTCCATAGCAGATGAAAACAACATGGGAGATCAGATTGATCTTCCCTTTGATTTGTGTGAAGAAGTGGAAGTTGTGGGAGAAAGGGTAATCGCACAGAGCCAACGCATCCAACAGGTCAAGTTGGAAACTGATGAAGAGGAGTTGCAACTGAGAAAAATGCAAAGGAGGAGTCAGCCCGTAGACCAACTGGACAAGCAAATTGAAGAGATTAGGAGACTGATGTTGGAATCAATGTAGGAGATAGCTAGAAGTAGAGAGAAGCTGACCAGAGGAGAGCCTATTGTAGCAGTAGGACAACAATAGCAACAACAATAGAGAGGAGTAGATGGACATCTCCAAATTGAAATATGGGACCCCGGAGGATCTCAAACTCTAAGCATGGGAGACATGAGTAGGAGCTCATGATTTGGTCAGTGCGGGACTATGATGAAAGAGAATTACTCCACCTCAGCAACGTGCTAGAAATCTAGCGCATTAGCGCACTTGGAGGGAATGGATCCCAAAGAAGGACGCACCGGTCCTTTCAAATTTTGAGCCCAAATTTAAATTTTAATGTAATTCAATGAGAATTAATGTTTGAGGGCTCAGCAAAATCCAAGCCACTCTCTTTGTATAGGATGAGTAATTGTAATGGGAAATTTTGCCTTTAATGGCTGAAGGGTAGATAGATTTAGATCTGATTCGGATTTGATAGGAGTTAATTTACTTTAATGCGAGTAGCTAAAGGGAAGGCTCGAGGAGTCCCACTTTTGTAAAAAGATCTTGTATGAAAAAGTCATTAGTGCAAGGAGTGTAGTGTTGGAAGAGAAAGGAGAGAGAGCTCAAGAGGGGAGTGGAGAGGAACTGAGACTTTGTTGAGGTCCAGTTTGTAACCAATGTACAAATGCATTCAATCTTAATACAAAAGCATTTTTTCCTGCCTATGAGGTTTCTGTGTATGTTTACCTATTTTTTGAATGTGCTTGAGTGTTTACTGTGTTTTATATGAATGTTGTTAGATGCATATATGTTTCATTTGTAGGGATTAGATAAACTTCTCTATATGTAGTTTCTGAGTAGTTTTGGGCTCTTAGGCTTGTGTAAGGAGTGCACACCAGAGTTAAAGAAAACTCTATGAAGCCAGTGAAAGGAGTCCACTTGGACTCTCTTTCGAGTTCAGAGAAGAGCGTTCCAGGTGGGCACACCATAGCAATTCATTAAGATCATAAGGGAAAACTATGCAAGGAGTGCACCTACTAGAGTTACTGAATACTTTGAGGTAATAAATATCTACAAGGAGTGCATCGAGCGAGCATAATGAGTGCATAGAAAGATTTTCATAAAAATCTTTAAGACCAAGTCTTCAGAATCTTAGAGTGCAAAGAGTGCACAGGGAAAACACTTGGCTAAGTGTTAGTCAAATTAAAGGAATAGCTCAAGGCATGCACCAGGGTTTGAAACCCTTCAAATTTCAAAGCTCATAAGGGATAACGAGTTCAAGTGCTCAGAGGAGGAGACTTAGAAGTTTTTCTAAATACAAACAAATTTAGGTGTTCAGAGAAGGCATCTAAGGTTCGAATTACCACGAGGAACAAAATCTCTGGAGGGACAATGATAGAAATTCCTCAAGGGAAGGAGTCCTTTTGAGTTTTCAATATCAACAAACAAGATTCAGTCTGGGAGGATCTAGGGTCTTTCGTTATCCTTCGATCTGGAGAAGCAACGCGGGATTTAACCATGTAAGTCGCTAATACTTCGTGTGTTCGATAGAAGTCATCGGTGGAATGTAAGGGAGGAGTTATTGAATATTGGAAATCCAACAAACGAGATCCATTTGAGATTTTGTAAGAGATGTGAAATCCATCTGATCCAGAGAATATGTGCGAGGGATAACCCTCAGAGTCCTTCGACATTTCATTTGTTTGGAGGATCAAGAGTCTGGAGAGGTTGGGACCCCCAAAGTCTCAAAGGGCGGAGCTAATCATAGCCATCTGTTTCAAAGGACACACATCAGCAGATCACATAAGTTTGAGAAACTAGAATCCCATAGGAGTAGCGAGAAGAAGATTCCAATCCATCTGAAGTCCCAAAGTCATAACTTGATCCAGATTTTTAATCAGAGTGAACACGTGTCAGCAGATCCATGAGTCTGGAGAACCGACACTCCGAAAGGAGGAGGTTATACAGTGCATAAGCAAATATCTTCTGAAGCTTTGAGGAGTGAAGAAGATCTGGACCGTTTATTCGAGGGACACATGGAAAAATATCCCATAGTTCGGGACCTTAGTACTCTAGAGGGTTTTGGCTAATTGTTATTTGAGAAATCCTGAAGGGCCAGGAGCCAAAGCTAATCTCGACCATCGATCACAGTGGACACGTTGCGCTAGGTTCTCGAGTCTAGAAGGTAAGCAGTCCCGGAAGGCACAGGTGCAAAAGGTTGTAAGACTCCCGAAGTACTCGGAGAAGGAGACAGATTAGGGTTGTCCATTTGGATATACACATGAAAGGAGATCCTGTGTTCTAGAACATAGACACTCGGGGGAAAGGTCAAAAGTGTGGAGCGAGAACACCTGGAGGTCCGAAGGTCGGATTCTATCTCAATCGTCCATTTGATGGAGTGTGGTGGCTGTCAATTTGAGTCCTTCATGAGTCTTCTAGTCCGTAGCTCCAAAGGTTTTACAATGTTTTAGCATTTGGAACTCTCGAAAATCAGGACTCCAAAGTATATCGGGGCCGTTGGTTCTAGAGGACACGTGGAGGGTGGATCTTAACTTCGCCAGTTTGGAGTTTGAGGGTTGTGAAGAGTTTTAGCTTGAATTCACCCAGACTCCCGAATTCCGGAGTAGATATGGGTTGTACGTCCATCGAAGCCCAAGATTCTTCGATTTGATTCCCTTCGCGAGTTCGCCAGTTCTGCACTTTGGAGGATTTGTAGTATTGAATTTTGAAAGGGCCCAGAGCCCGAAGAGTGAAGAACACGCATCGACCGTTGATCTGTGGGAGCATAGGAGCCTTCAAATATAGTCTGAGGTTCGACACACCAAGAGAACAAGTGTGTTGGAACGAGAATATCTTCCGAGCCCAGATTCTTGGAGTAGATCTGCACTGTAGGTCGGTGGAGGATTGTGATCTGTTGGATCTGTGTGCCTATGTGTATTTGTCGGTTCGACACTCTGGGAGATTTGTGAGAGAAGTTGGTGAGAAGCTATGAAACCTGGAGCACAGAGTTTTTGTTGGTTGTTGATCTCGGATCAACGAGGACCGTTGATCCTAGTAGTTTTTCGGGACTTCGCCAGTTCGCGGGTCTGGTAGGAATTGGAGCGTTCGGTTGTTAAGAGATCCCGGAGCCCGAAGCTCCGGAGTTCCAAAATGGAGTGCTCAGTTTAGCGCCTAGTTTTGAGCCCATGGTCATATGGAATTTCCACCCAAAGAGAAAAGGGGCTAAGGCCCAATTTGATATTAAAGGAGAAATGGGCTTAGAGAGAAAACGCCCATGAATTTTTAGCATTGACCCGCACTAAGAAAATAAAGGACCTGTGTTTGATTTTGAGGGCTCAGTAGGAGCCTGCGAGCTGATCCAACTCCTTATTTGAACGATCCTTAGACTGACAGGTCATGTAGACCCCTGTGAGAGGGTGGGAACTGCATCATTAGGTCTAAATGCTATTTTATTTCCATGTAATAACTTGCTTGTCTTCTCTTTATATTCTTCAAGAAATCAATCAAGTCTTATTTGTGATGAGGTATCAAAAAACTCAAATCACTTTTTTGAGCTATGTATAGAGTTATATGTGTCAAGAGGCTTGCTATATGATCCTATTTTCTATGGAAGATCAATTTTTTAGGTACCCTTCTGCTTGGTCTATGGAACAAAGGACACTCTTTGTGCATGCGATTCAATCTAGAATACGCTAGTGCAAATTTTGTTTTTCCTTTGATTAATTATATGTTTGACCCAGTGGTACGATATTGTCATTGATGTCAATAGGGTGCAGAGGAATCTAGTATAAACCCAAAATATCATAAGGAATAACATTAATTGAATCTCAGAAGAGATGACACACATGAGCCGTTCATTCTTATTTCAGGACAATCCAGGATCGTTATATCAAGGTGAAATCAAAGGTTGGGAAGGATTAAATCTCAACCATCAGATCTAAAGGAGGAGATTTATATGATATCACCAACCATTAGATCAAGGAGGCACTTTGAATGAATTCTTGACCATCCAATTGAGTTTAGTGGAAGGAAAATGTAAGCCACAATATCCTAGAGTCTCAAATTAAAAGAACTCATGCAGAACATTGATATAAGATCTCCTCGGGAGAAACACAAGTCGTTGGATCAGGTGGTGAAATCCAACACTGACCACTCCAACAAAAAGGAGAAGAGAACATGTAAATTTACCTAAAGTTCAAATCCCCAAAGTCACGAACTCCAGTCAACTCCGACGCTGAGCACTCAGATGAAAAAGAGTCTAGAACAGGTAAATTTACCCCAAGGTCAAAGCCCCAAATTCATGAACTTCGATCAACTCTGACACTGACCACTCCGACAAAAATGAGTCTACAACATGTGAATTTTCCCGAAGGCCAAAGCCCCAAAGTCACGAACTCAGGTCAACTACGACGTTGACCACTTCGACGAAAAGGAGTCTAAAACATGTAAGTGTACCTGAATGCCGAAGCCTCAAAGTCAAGAACTCCTGTCGGTCGTTGGATCAAAGGAAGAATAGGAAATCCCATCAACCATTGATCTATTCAGAGCGTGCCAAGGAAGAAGGTGTTCAACTTTGCCCTTGACCTACTCCAACGATAAATAACTCAGATAAAAAAAGAACTCTCGAACCCCAGAGTTCCAGAATAAACAAAAGTTATAAGATCAAGACAGTTGAAAATCTATAGTGGTAGATATATTCGACACTTCGAAAATAATCGAAGGATAATAAAAAAGTGCCAAAACTCCCAAAGCCACGAAGTAATGAAGTCATGAAGTAAGACATGTGGAAAAAGACAAATATGACATGTGGCCCAATCAAATGGTGAGACGTGTCAAGGTAGATGTGGCACATAAGGACTGTAAAAGTCACAAATTAGGGTGACAAGTGGCAACCACTCAGCTAGTGCCACATCAATATTGACGTCATCGAACTACACCACTTCAGGATTACATCCTTCTAGGATATCTAGCTTCTCATACCAGTAAAACCACCCGAAGCACCGAAGGCCAAAGTCACGAATAGTCGAATACCCAGAGAACGAGAGCTCCTTTGTGCCTAAGTCTACGGTCCCAACTCCTAGACATATGAAGGTTATCAAGCAAGAAGTTTTGATACACCCTTCAAAGGAATTTTCTCTGGAAGAGTTGGAATACTGCAAAGGCCCGAGTTCTGAAACGTCAAAGTCCTGAAATGAATGAGAACCATCCACCTCAAATGTACAAATAAAACGTGACCGTCAGTCTCGATAAGAGATTAAGCACTCGTTTGACTTAGTTCTTATTCACCGCTTATGGTCATATGGAATAAATGTCCTGAAATTGCGTTTGTATGAATTTAACATGCAGAGGAATGATTTTTCCTCTGTTAGGAAGAAACTTTGAACCAGACAGGATCTGGATTTTGTCCTGATTGAGATTAAATGATCAAATAAATCTAATGCATTGGAAAGCTAAGCAAAAAGTTCAAATATGATCTGTTGGATATCTGGGGATGCAACATAAGCTTAATAATAAAATAAAAAGGCATGGGATAGAATTAAAAGAAATCGATCCATACCTGTGATCGATTTATGA
This sequence comes from Picea mariana, assembly GCA_032191745.1. Taxonomy (NCBI): domain Eukaryota; kingdom Viridiplantae; phylum Streptophyta; class Pinopsida; order Pinales; family Pinaceae; genus Picea; species Picea mariana. Next base: position 179,426 of record JASDQU010309698.1, read on the forward strand.
AAAATCCCTCATACTAAATTGATAATCTTTCACGTTAATGCATGAATAAAAATAGAGGGAGATATTAATTCTAAATTAAAAGAAAAATGCTATTACTGTTAATTTAAATGAAGAGGTGAAATGGTCCAAACAAAGGGACACAATGATTCAATGCTCACACCAGTAGGAAGACTATATAAGCAAGAAAGAACGGTGAAGAAGAAGTGTCTCTACAGTCCAGATCAAAGACCAAAAACAAAAGCAAAATCCAAAGAAGAAGAAATGATGATACTTATGTAGTGAGGGTGGAATGGAGGAGAAAGGAAGGATTCACATCCTTTACTAAGTAAAGTGTGAATAAAAG
>JASDQU010309699.1:3362-21569 GCA_032191745.1 Picea mariana
CCAAGACAAACCATGGAAGCTATGAGAGAGATGGTGAGGGGAACCAGGAATGGTTGAGATGAACCCCACCAAACTAGCACTCTACTTGAATTAATGACTCAGAATAGTCCTCTCACCTAGATAATGAATTACCAATCAACATGATAGCTGGGAGAGTCCTCCTCAAGAGTTAATGAGGAGATGGGGAAGAGTACCCATTTGTAAGACTCCAGACCTGACCACAAGCCAGGGGATTTGGACCCATGCAACCTTGCTGAGAAATGAAAGGAAGAGGTAATTCATGGGTAGAGGTGAAAAGAGAGGAGCAAGTGATCTTCGAAGAGATCAGAGTCACAAGAGCAATCTCGAGAAGAGAAAAAGAGTGGTTACAATGCTCAGGTTTGAGAAAGAACTATGGAATAAGCTCATTCTAAATGTAAGAAGTTGTTGGAAAGGTTTTTCATTACAAAATGATAAACAAGGAGGACGAGTGACTGTGGAATTTCTTGGGAAGACCTCCTTTCTTGGTAGAGAGAAAACCCATTCCCAGGATCCTGTGGGAGGAGGAGGGGAACCTTCATCCCTGACTATTGTTGAGCAAGAAGAAAGAGTCTCTATCAGAGCACCATGGTCTATCTTGGGGGTGGCCAATGACAAATCCATAAGGAGTGGTTGTGCCTATGGTTGGGTGGAAATAGGCACCCCTTTCATTATTCACTTCATGAACTCTAGTTTTCTGATAAGTATCTTTATAATCTGTGTACTCAAATAGGAGTAGTGATTGAATATATTTATGTGTCTATGACTGAGTTTGGTGTTGAATGGTTAAGTTATATATATGAATTATCTATCTATGAACTTGTGATTTTAAATGGGCATATACTTTACTTAGCTGAGAAATCAGAGTCTTAAGATGTAAGCCTATAATAGTGTCGGTCTCTAAAACCCTCCCCCTCGCGAGAAATTTCCAAGTTCAAACTCCGTGGAAGGAGGATGCCTCCTTCAAATATTTCACCCATCAGACTGAGGGATCATTCCCATGTCCTTAAACCATTTGCAGCTAAATGTATTAGTGCTTATCCCACAAGAATTTCCAAAGGACCCATATGAACAAGGTTTGGGAACCTTGCGCTAGCCGAAAGAAGCTAAGCCTTTCTGGCTTCGGAATTCTGGGAGTTCAGAGTTTTGGGGTTGTTGTGACCTTAACCAAATCTTAGCTAAGAGTAGATCTTACAACCTAATATTCATTAGAGGATCCATATGACCAAGGTCTGGGAACCTTGAGCTAGTCCGAAAGGATCTAGCTATTATTGGCTTCGGGACTCTGGGAGCTCGAAGCTCGGGGATGATAAAAATTCACAACCACCAAAAATCCTAAATGATGGAGTCATGAAGCGACATGGGTCGTAGATCTGAGGATGGATAAATATTATTCCCACCATTAGATCTATGTTGTATTTAGCTTGACATTGACCACTTCTGGAGAACAAAGGTGTCGTAACACCAAAACATTTGAAGGTTGGAATTGCGAAGTATTATGGATTGTCGATCCTCGGATCCTTCAGGATCCTTCTCCTCCATTGATCTGCGGACTCCATTGAGAACCTTGCTTAACCATCCATCAACTGGGACATGTGTCCATGGATCTAGTATCTTCCTGAGGTTTTCCCCTGTTGGTGAAAAGGTACATCGCTAGAGTGACAAAGGTCGTAATCCATCTCAGTCGTCCATCGTTAAGGACACATGTCACTAGATTTTGTAGTCCGGAGACCTGGCACTCTCAGAGGAAGCTGGAAACTACACACATAATTTCCTGAATTCCAAATTCATGAATTAATGAGAGTCATCGATCCAAAGGAAATTTGGGACCACTCATGACCATTTGATCTAGATGGTGGTCAGTTCAATGTTGACCTACTCCAGGAGAAAACTGGAGACTACACGGTCGAACCCTCGAAGGATGAAGTGACGAAGTGTTGGGGACTATTGATTCGAGGACACTATGGGTCCCTCTCTAATCATCGGATCTACCGCATGGTTAATTTAGTGTTGCAACTCTGGGAGAAACGAGAATTTTACATGGCCAAACCCCCCCGAAGGCCGAAGTTGTGAAGCAACGGAGGCCGTAGATCTATGGATCTACATGGATGGATCTCCACTGTAAGATCTGAGGGATGTTATAGGGTCGTCTCTTTGGGGTGACCTGGCTCGCTGAATTCACCCAGGGTGACATAGACCCACAAGTAACATGCTATGTGTCACTTGGATGTGTGTGTTTTGCAAACCCCATAGGCACATTAACGTGTGACACATGTCACCCACTGAAGGGCTATGCATCACCTCGGCTTTACCACATATCACACTTGGCACTCACATCTTGGTCCATTTGGCGAGAGGAGTATGCGGGACCCAACTATAATTTCCTTTGTATCTAGTATGTTACCACATGCGAGGGTGGACTGGTGCTAACCTCTTATAGAGGATCGACAATAGTGCTTGAACTGGTGTGGAGATATATGATCAGGGATGATTGTGGAGTCTCAACTAGCTCGATATTTATTTCCTTTCTTGAATTCCATAATGGAAACTACTCTCTCATGGTGGAATTGAAGCCAAACATTGATCCTTCCGGATATACATATCAACAGTCTAGGAGGATTGTGGAAGTTCAACCCGTGTGGATCATAATTCTACCCCTTATCTCCACAATTCCTCTCCACCATATATTCATGGATCTACGTGGACACACCTCAACCATGGGATCCGAGAGGTATTGGGAGATAACTGGTGGAAACTTCAGACTTCAGAGCTCCAGGAGGTTTGGTAGGTAGGTGAAGCTAGGAACCCCGGAGGATGCCAGTCCTGGATTGACATGGCTCGCCGATATCACCTGGGGTGACGTGGACCTATATCCTGTATTACACATGTCTTCTATACTTTTACTTCTTACAGACCCTAAAAGACCCTTAGAACGTGACATGTGTCACCCCCTGACAAGGACACGTGTCACTCTTGGCCCTGCTGCATGTCATCCCTTTGGCACATGAATGCTTGATCAAAGATTAGTGGGGACCCTTTGGGAGTCTGGCTCTCTGGGACTCTGGAGTTTTGAGGTGTAGTGTCAAGAAAAAGTTGGAAGTCCAAAGGTTAGAGCTACGTGGCAACACCTCGAGAGTTCACGATTTTGGGACTCTAGGGAATGCGTGCATAGAAAGAAAAAGGGGCATTCAGAGCTAAACGACGAACACCTGAGATACAAAATCATGGTCTTGAAAGTGGCCACACTAGGAGGAGCACCTTAAGGAAGGCCCAACATGGATCCAAGAGACATTCACCAGAATATTTCTCTGAGGACATTGACCACTCCAAGGAATATTCTAGTGGAAAAACTAGTTCCCATTCCAAGACGAGAAGAAACAAGAGGAAACATTCCAAGAGTCATGACCCTAAATAATTCAAGAAATCCAAACCACCCACCTTTGGTGGAGAGATTAAGAAGGGGGAAGAATCAAAATTTTGGCTACTTGGCTTGAAGAAGTACTTCAGAGTCCATGGCTAGTCTGAAAAATTAAAGGCTCAGATAGCCATTTTCAACTTGAATGGGAAGGATTCCATTTGGTGGGAGGACCTTAGGAACGTGAAAGGAATTCATGAGAAGGACTTGTCATGGAAACAATTTGATAAATACTTCAATAAGAAGTATCTGTCAACAAAGTACTTTGATGGGAAGATCAAGGAGTTCTATGAACTCAAGTTTGGACAACTCACCATAGATGAATACATCAACAAATTTCTTGATATGATGAGGTATGTGCCCTACATAAAGGATGAAAAAGTAAAGATGAAACAATTTATTAGTTTACTACCTCAGTCCTACCGGGACAAAATTGATTTTGATGAGATAACGAATTTAGAAGATACCATCTGAAAGGCAAGGTATTGCTATGAGAAATTCAGGAATAAGACAAAACCCCATAAAGATTGGAGGAAGAAAAACAATTAGGGTACTATGTCTCATTTATAGATGAATTCTCAAGGAATAATTAGATATATTTCCTCAGGAAGAAATATGAAGTCTTTGACAGGTTTAAAGAGTTTAGGGATCTTGTTGAGAATCAAACAGAGAAAAGAATTAAAGTGTTGAGGATGGATAATGGTGGAGCATTCTGTGGGAATGAATTTGAAGAATTATGTAAGAAGTGTGGTATAGCAAGGAAGAAGACTACTCCATATACACCTCAACTTAATGGAGTTGTAGGAAGGATGAACATGACGTTTATGGAAAAATCAAGGTGCATGCTCAGTTGTGCCAGGTTAGAGAAATAATTCTGGGAAGAGGCAGTGGGTACTGCATGTTACCTGGTCAATAGAGCACCCTCATCATCATTGGATGACAAGAATCCACATGAGGTATGGATTGGTAAGAAACCCTCTTTCACACATCTCAAGGTATTTTTCTATGAAGCCTATGTTCATGTTCCAAAGGAAAATAGGAGTAAGCTAGATACGAAGGATGAAAAGTGTATCTTTATTGCTTATAAATATGTTCTCAAAGGTTATAAGATTTGGAACCCAGAAAATAAGAAGGTTGTGTATATCCGAGATGTGGTATTTAGAGAAATGAAGGATGTTGTCAAATAGGAAGTCCTATGAAGTAAGGAAGAACTAGAGAAAATAGAGTTTGAGCCAAAGGATGATGAATCAGACTCTATATAAGAACGTGAATCAGAAGAAGAAGATACTCATACTCCAGTATTGAGGAGATCGGTGTGGGAAAACAAGCTTACGGAAAGGTATACTCCACTTGATTTCCATTCAATTCATCTTTTTCTATTACTGATGATGATCCTAGAACTGTTAGGGAGGTAGTGGATTCAGAGGATGGAAAAATATCGAAAAAAGGTCTTGGTTGAAGAAATGATAGCCTTGGATAAAAATGAGGCATGGAATCTAGTCGATTGCCAACTCTAATAAATCCCATTGGTAGAAAATGGGTATTTAAAAAGAAGTTGAATGGAGAAGGAAAAGTGGAGAAATACAAACCTTAGTTAGTAGCAAAGGGTTATTTCCAGGTTGAGGGAATTGATTTTGGTGATATTTTTTCTCTTGTTTCCAAGTTAACCTCTATTAGATTTTTTTTGTGTGTTGCTGCTACATTTGATTTTGAAGTAGAATAGATGGATTTGAAGAAAACATTCCTACATGGGGATCTGAAAGAATAAATCTATATGCAGAAGAAACCAAAAGGATTTGTTGTGAAGGGAAAGAAGGAGTTGGTATGCAAGATGAAAAAGTCTGTGTATGGTTTAAAACAATTACCACGGATGTGGTATCCAAAATTTGATACTTATATAATGGGACTTGTCTACAAAAGAATCAAAGAGGATCATTGTGTGTATTTTAAATTAATAGGTGATCATTTGATTTATTTGGTCTTGTATGTGGATGACATGTTGCTGATAGGAAACAACAAGGAGATTATCCATGATGTCAAAACTCAATTGTCCTCTAAATTTTTACATGAAGGATCTTGGTGTTGCAAATTTCATTTTGGGCTTGGAAATTAAAAGCGATCGAAAAAACAAGAAACTCTGGTTAAATTAGAGAAAATATGTTGAGACAATATTACAGAGGTTTAATATGCAAGAATGTAAACTGGTCAGGGTCTGTATTCATGTAGGTGTCAAGTTATTTGCAGATCAGTGTCCTAAGACATAGGAAGAGGAGGAGTACATGTCTCATGTTTCATATGCAAGTGCGGTTGGAATTTTAATGTATGTAATGATATGTACTAGACCATAAATTGCACATGCAGTGGGATTTTTGATTAGGTATATGTCAAAACTAGGGAAGGATCATTGGACAAAAGTAAAGAGGGTTTTCAAATATTTGCATGACACTGCTAGCTATGGATTGTGCTACCAAGGAAGACTAGGATTGGATAGAGTATTAGACATACATGGATTTGTGTATGAATATTGGGCTAGAGATATAGATCGTAGGATATCTACAAGCGGGTATGTGTTTAACCTATTTGGAGGAGAAAAATACACTTTGTAGTGGCACTTTCAACTATGGAAATTGAATACATGGAAGCCACTCATGCAAGAAAGGAAGAAACATGGCTACAAATATTGTGCTAAGGTATTGGGTTGGTACAACAAGCTGTAAGGATAAATTGTGACAGTCATAGTACAATTTTTTTGGATAAGAACCCAACTTATCATTCAAAGACAAAGCATATTGATGTTCAATATCACTTTTTGAGAGACATGGTTGAAGAAACAAAGGTGTTGCTGATGAGGGTGGACACTTTGAAGAATGTTGCAGATTCATTAAAAAAATCTGTGAGCACTGAGAAGTTCTCTTGGTGTAGAGGATCTATGGGCATTTCTTCCCTAGATTGTTGTCTATGTAACTTTGTAACCCTCTATATGCAAAGAAAACAAGTGGGAAAATGTTGGGTTTTTGTTATATTCTTTGCATGGCGAGAATTAGTGTCTACGTTACATCGATTGCGTAGGGGTGTAAGAGGGGGGGATACAGGGGGGTGGGAACTATTCTGCGTGGGAGTTCGAGTGAAGTGCCCCCCCCAAAAAAATTCCTTGGTTTTCATGTCCATTTTTGGGTGGTCCTCGGTTTTCATGTCCATTTATGGGTGGTTTTTCGGCACATGGTGTTTCGTTGATTGTTTTTTTATTTCCGGTTAAGGAATTAGGGTTGTTGACTAATCCAGGTCAATGGATTAGGTTTTTGGATGTCGATGGATCCTATATGTATATTGTATTGTAAATAATGTACGTTATGAATGAATATAGAATATGTTGGTTTTTCCAGTTTGGGTTTTCAAGGGAAAAATATTTGTGTCATGTGTCTATTTTCCATTGTATATTTTATTTCTTTTATTGGAAATGTGTTTGCAATAAATAATTATACAAGGTTAAAATATACATATATCTCTTTGTTCGTCATGGACCTACGTATGTGTAAAATAAATAACCATTAATACATGATACCATACAAAAATATTTGATTTTTTTGTTTGCCTCTATCAAATTAAAAATAAAAATAAAAAATGAATATATAAAATCAATTCTCATCAATCTCTCCAAAGGAGGATCCCGGTGGCAATGCCATATCTTGGTCCCCTCGGTAGTCTATCCCCTCAGAAGAGTAGTCATTGATCGCGATGATTTGTCACCAGTGGAATAACTCATTGTTGTATGGGGTTGGCACCCTACCACCTCCTAGTTGTCGCATCACCTCAGTCCACCATGACATGGATGGATCATGTAGATCATATGGAGAAATATATACTCTCGGGATCAGACCTAGAACTCTCTCAAAGAAAAAACTACACAATATGGATGCAAACCTGAAGTTCCTCATCCTACTAAGTTTGGAATCCGTCAATTGCCTCTTCATGTTGGCTAGTAGTGAGGTGAAACAATTGTAAATCGTGGGTCTTAAATACTCCACAACATAGAACATGATCGACCTTGAATCTTGATGACATGAGGCCAATCCTGATATCTGTGTGAGTACTAGGATGACGATATTCAAACTTAGGTTCTCAATCGCCCTAATAGGGAGCTGAATCCCCACTTCCTCTATACCCGCAATACAGTAGGTGGTGATGTACTCCTCCATAATCATCCCACCTCCAGCCCCTCAGGATTTTATATTCACCACCTCGCTCGAGCGAGACAATCCACTTTTGAAGTAGATAATGTCCACTTCAATTCTCAATGGTTTCCCATTGAGATTGAATGATCCAGTCTCAAGATCCCAATAGTATATCAGTGTTTGGAGAAACCTCACTTGGGCCCTCATTCCTTTTATAGCCCAAAATGTATAGAGCCCACATCCCTTTTATAGCCCAAAATGTATAGAGCCCACATCTATGCAAATCCTGTTGGGCCCTCACATCTCTTTCTAGTTTAGCATCAACCTCTTCATGCTCCCTTTCCCTCCATTCAATTGCCATCCTTCAAAGGAAACAATAAAGTTTGAGTTAATTCTATCAAAAAACTTGCTCAAGGAGTTATGCATGGGTTACCTTTATGAAATTCACGTATAGAGCTTCATATACACGGGMGAGATTTTCCTTTCCCGCATACATGAGCTCATGTACTTGAAACAATAAAATACAACCCGCATACACCCTAGTTTTTAACTTATGGCCTCTAATACTAAAAAAWTGGACACTAAAACTAGAAATTAAACCATTGAAATGAGCGAGGAAAGGATGGGCACTTACTTAGTCCAGATGGTTTCCAATTCCATCGATTGTAGCTCCCAGAATCACCGATGGAAGATCATGGTTAAAATGGCCTAAAATGCACTATGTGGGTGAAAAAACTCAAATGATATGGTAAATGTCATGTTTTTTTACTATTTGTAAAACAATTTCATCCACTTTCCATAGTTTTGTACCATGTCTTTCATATTTTTGAGACCAAATGAGATAATTAAGTAGTTGAAGACTTGGTTTGAAGTGGTTTTGTCCAGGGTTTCATGGATTTTTGGCACTCTTCATTCCGTTCATGCCTCCAACAGATATTTATCATCACTGGCATATAGTGTAGGTTTTTACCTTGCTTTATGTTTTTGCATCATCTTATGACCATGATTCATATGCCCTAGGTACGAACTCATTTGGTAGCGATTCAAAACCTTCTTGTTGCTACTAGAAGTGTCGTTATTGAATGGTAGAGACTTACCAAACATGGGTACCCTAGTTAGAACACTTTTTTTCTTTTTGGTGCCCATGCATAAATTATTCCATAGGTCTGGGAGTCCCTTATAGTCCAGATCTGACTTTGCATTCGAACCTCATTGATATTACTCAATTTCATTATGACCACTACTTATGGGAATCTCACTGAGTCTTGGTTAAGATCTTTTCTGATTCCCGAAAAAATGAAAATATTGTCGAGTGAACTTGTATCTTTCACACTCGTTAAATGGCCTTGAAAGGAAGTCTATTTTGGTATAAGTTTAACCCTTTTCCGGACCAAATAGACTAATTACGAAAAATGAATACTCTAGTCACTATTGGCTAGAAGAGTTCTCCTGGGTATTATTTTATACTTTTTTGGGCCTAGGGGACTAAATCTAAGAAAAATGAAATTTTTGAGTTAAGTTGTAATTGCATCCCATTATCCTGATTGCATTGTTGATCCTAATGGCGACTCCCACTTTCTTGTTATACGCCTTTTTTCCCTAGCAATTCTCAGCATTATCCAAGCAATGCCTTCTATATATCCTTTGCAACTTGACAACCCTTTACCCATAGAGGAAACATCCCCCCTAGTGTCCATGTCCTGCATACACTTCCTTGCATTGAACATATGTATGTTTTGTTTCTTGGAACTAGTTTCTTACTCGTGAAACTCGTTTACTCTCCCGTATCATAACATTTCTTTGCCTATGAAAAAAAAAGGGCGGGAAAATAATATTATCTCCCGTCGACAGCAGTCGTGTTACCTTTGAACAAAGCACAAATTATTGAGTCCATTTCATCCAAGATTTGGGTTTAGCATTGATTTAGGAAGTTGAAATCATTACTTAGAGTCTTCTCCTCCGACTGGTTACTCTTCCATTCTCTAGGGAGAGTTTGTTGATGCCTCTTGCATAACAAAATTTTGTCAATGATCAATGTTAAGTCTATGTTTTCTGGTTTATTCATCTGTCTCGTGATCTTGTTCAAAGGAAGTCCAAGCCTATGTCAGCCATCCCTCAAATTTCCTTGACTTTGCATGTTGGTCATTCTCTTACAAGTGGATCTCATAATCACAAGAATTTTTTATCCTACATTTTACCATGGGCCTACTTTCATAATTGATAGGTGACTTTGAACCCAAAATATGACATCTCCTCCTTGGTCGCTGACTGGGGGGTTTCCCTTGTGTTTGATGGAAATACATCTATTCACACATTATGATTCATGTAGTGTATTGGATTCCAATATACCATATTGGTGGTTTCCTCATCTTTGTCGGCAGTTTTCATTATTGGTTGTTAGTCAGAGGGTATCTTTCATATACTATTTTCATTTGGTGCACACAAGATATGCACATGGTTGTCAGTTCATGAACATCCTACTCTTTTGAGATCTTCCTAATCATCAAGATATTACTTTGCACCTCATGTTGGATGATGAGAGATTCCTTAATTCTCTCCTTTTAGCAAGTCTCCTTCCATTGACTTCAGATCATTTATTATGGAATCGATATCTATAGTTATATGAGTACCTAGAGGCTTGAAATCATCAGTGGTAGGTTCTCCCTCCCTCAACAGTTGGGAATACATTAATCTCTCCTGATCGATGCATTCTTCAAGTGTTCGACCTCAACACCCTTGTTCACACTTGTGGAATGTACTCGGTGCCTTGATACCTACTTTCATTATTGGTGGATTTTCTCACATTTGTTAATAGCATACCTCAATGACCGATAATCAAATGAAGTATCATTGTGTTCTACTTCAACCCATTTATTCACATGGTGTAGACTTGCACCTTCGATGGATAGTGTAGAAGACCTCCAATTCATAGTAGCAGGATCTCATATCTGCTACTATCTTTCATCAAACCAGTACCTATGTGACTTCAGTGATCATGGAAGATCATATCGTACTCAATTTTATGCATATATATTCATTTAATTTTGAGACTAGACTCCACTATGTCTTGTTCATGATTTTGACATTCTATGGCATGTGTCCACTTTGTATTGCCTATTCATGGCCATGAAAATCTATTTGATTTATATCCACATGGATCTGCAGTGTAATTTAGTTTGGAAGCCATGTGTGTAGAGTCAATATGAATTGTAATATTCTCATGAGTAACTATTTTTTCTAGCTAGATCCTCATTACTCCACTTCTCAGAATTATAATGTATTTCATCCATCACATTTTCTCCTCTCACCTCACACATTAGGGGGCATCAGTTATAGAATTTTTTCCCACACTCAATGCATCTTTCTTTGATGGCCTTCCATTTCTCTGTGCAAACTCAAGATCCCCCATTTTTTTCACTTCAGAATTAAAAATACAATTTTTTTTCCATATACGCGAGCAACAGTTAGAAAACTTGTGTATACGCATGTTTATCCATTACATCCCACATACATCAGGTTTTGTGCTCAAAAATTAAAAATATGTCAGGTTTCCATGCCATTTCATGAGACCCATGATCCTTGACCTTTCATATAATGGAAATGCTCCGACCCAACCCTTCAATTCCATTTGGAGGCTATAAATTGAGCCCTATACAAGCCTTGAAGACACACATGATTGAGAGAAAAAACACTCTGGAGAAATTTCACTTCATATTGAGTCTGCATCGCTTTTTCCTTAAAAGTATGAACTTCTTGTGTCCACCACCCAAGCTCTTCCTATCTTGAGAACAAGAAACTCAATTGCTCCTACTACTTGTGATATTTCCTTTGTGGAGGATTGAGGTGGTGAAGGCCCAACTAGAGGGACTTGGCCTCTCAGTTCTTATATGCATCGTTACAGAAGTTTTCCACCTATGTACTTATGTTGATTAAATTAATAGAAATACTCTTTTCTCTTCCAATTATATGTCACAAATATTTACATTACTTTCCATGGGAATATTTGTTATACATGTTAATGGATTATTCTAGTTTATATTCTAACTTTCTATATAACTTATATATTCTTGTACATCTTGATTATTGAGGACAATTTGTAGGCATCAAGATTTCATTCGTGAGATCAACTGTAGTCTTCTTTGCATGTCTGGAAAAGGTAGGATTCTATCCTTCTCTTGTTAGCATTTATACTTATCTAGCATAATTGAGTTTAGAGTTTATTTCTGGGTGTCATTTTGCCTATTGTGGTTTACCCATTACCATAGAGATTTTCCCCGTAACACCAAGGTTCACCCCAGTGTCCCCGTGGTTTACCCATTACACGGGATATACATGGTTCACCCCAGTGTGGGGATACGTCCACCAACTCTTCTTCTTCTTTATTAGTCTTCTTCAATCTTCTTACAAGCGCAGAGCCACGGATCTCGCTTCGCATTGGATAGGTGATCTGCACACAGCGCACTAGATCCAACTTCCTCAAAATTAGGTCACAACACAAATCCTTACACAGTCTGGGCACAAAGAACTTACAAAACACTTGCACTTAGCTCTGTAAGCCTCAACACATCCATGCACTAAGCCAACTAGTCATGCACTAGGCCGATCAATGACTAGTAACTCTACTTGCACTAAGCCATTCTACTTCTTACATTCTTAGACACTTATTTATACATTACAAAAAGGGTCTGAACATGGGTAAACCCATGGGCCGACATCCCATACCCATTACATAAACCCTAAAAGCCCCAAAAATACCACAAAAAGGGTGATATCCCGCGATCTCTGCTTCGCTTGGGTGCTCCGTCTTCGACCAGCCTGTCGAAGTCCCAAGAATGGTCAAACATAACCAATGTTTCCTCAAAACCTGGTCAAGGGTCAACAGGCCCCCAACACTCATCTGTGACGCATCCTGAGTCACTCTGAACTAGGAAATAGTGCTTCAAAGGTCTCAAGCTTAGCTTGAGCTGCCTCGAATTGCTGATTTGCCAGAGCCTCCTGCTCGACAAACTCCTGAATGACTTATTCAGTGACAGGCCCTTCGAATCCCTGTTCCACTGTTGTGACCACCTGTTCCAACTGTGATCCTTGTCCCTCGAGCTCTTCAAAAAGTGTGCAGGATTCATCCTGCACCAGTTGGAGTCTCTGGGTCACCTCCATAACTCGGCTCTGGATGGCAGTGACTTGCTTCCGAACTGTTCGTTGCTCCTGTGACCTTTTCATCTTCTTCATTGTCGTACGCAGTTTCAACTGTGCTTGCATAGTCGATGCCTGCTGCTTCACCTCCTGGAGTTGTGCCTCCAATATCCTTAGCTCTGGGTCTTCTGCAAGGCACTCATAGGTCTACGCACTTCGGTCATTGAGTTTCTTTCATTCTGCGGCCAACACCCTGATTCTTTCTACCTCATTCCTGGAAGTCTCTTTCCTTTGATCTCGTACTTCCTGTAGAGTGCTAGGCACTGCTTGAAGCTCTATCTCTGCTACTATTTCTTGAAGTTTCTAAATGGCTTCAGCGATCTTCCCCACTTGCCTCTTTTCTATCTCTTCTTCTATCTGGGCCAATCCTGGCACATAGCAAAGTTCTCTAGTGATTGCCTCTCTAACCACAGTCTATTCTACGAGCAACTAGTCTTTCTCTTTCTGGATTTTCTCTTTGTACTCATCGAACTTCACTCTGATGTTATCTTTATCTTGTTGTGCAACCTGAAGTTTCTCTATAGATTCCTCCTTTGCTTGCTTCAAGGCCTCTGTGGAATTTTATTTTTCCTCCTAGACTTGACGAATTCGAGTCTCTGTGGAATCTTCATCCTTCACAATTGGGTGGGCTCATCCCCCAATTATATACCTTTTGATGATGATGGTGCAATAGACACTGTGTGTATCGAATAGATGGCTTGTTGTACCCCCTTTATCTCTACCTTGATTCTGGCATACATCGTCTCCTTCTTTGCCTCATGTCGCTGAAAGATACCCTCCCAAGAATCTTCTACAGCTACAATGATGTGGTCAACATCATCCATTGTGAGCACATTCTATGACTTGGGCTTGTTGGCTCAGGATTTCTTCTGTGCTGAGGGTTTCTTCAAAGAAACCTTCCTTTTCTTTGATGCCTCTACCTCTGTAAGGGAGCCTTTGGCAGTGTTACTTGATGCCTCTACCTCTTGCTTGTCTTCTTCCCCTTCCTCCTCTCGATTTACTTCATCATCTCCTCCTTCTGCAGGTGAGTCATGCACAGTTTCCTTCTATGCGCCGTCCTTCTCTTAATTGTCTATGTCATGCACTTCCTCCTTCTTATTATTTTTCTTAACGCTGCTTGGTTCGTCATAATCCATTTGGGTAACCATAGGACTTTTGATGAGGTCGAGGTTGGACAGTTCTGCATCTCCGACAGGTACAAGGAATTCAACTAGCCATTCTTTAGTGATCTCTTCCAGGTCTTCCTCGATCAACTTATAATATGACTGCAACTCCTCTTTACTTTCATCCTTGTGCATAGTGATGTAGATAAAGTGGCGGTCTGTGCGGAACTTTGCCAGTGGTCTATAAGTATGCAAGGTTTTCGGAGTCATTCGGGGGAATGACTCAATGGCGCACGTGAGATGTAGGTAGTAAGTGTGGAACACCACATTTGATTCCAATTTCTTTGCCATGTCTCTCGAATACCACAAAGTGATGAACATCACACCCAGTGGTTCTGATGGCTTGACTTCTGGGAATGTCGTTCCCTCTGGCATCTCCCAAGCAACAAATTCTATTAATATCAACAACCAACTAAATTGGAACTCATAGCCTTGGTCATGCGCTTCACGACAGTCCTTATCCAACTCATTGACAAGATAGCTCACCCAATTCATCTGCATCCCTTCGACGCATTTTCCTGCAAGGTCGACTACGAAGCATGTTACTTGTGTAGGGTGGTTCTTTATAATGAGCTTGCCCGCTATCAGCTGACAAACTACGCACATTGCACCATCCTGTATGGAGGCCACCTTATAGCCTCACTTCCCTTTCTCCACATCGTCATATGATTCTTTTATTCGCTGCGCCAAGGAGGGATCTGATGTCTTCCCAGGGTAGAATTTATGAGGATTTGGTCCCTGCATGCTTAGTCCAATAATGAGATGGATCAAATCTATATCCACAGTGATGTGCCTATCCAACCACAGGTACCCTCCATGGAAGAACGACAGGAGTATTTTAACTCATGTGTTAACCTCTTGATGTCTACCCAAGTGTGGGATCTTCATGAAATTTAAGATAGTTGACCTC
This sequence comes from Picea mariana, assembly GCA_032191745.1. Classification (NCBI taxonomy): domain Eukaryota; kingdom Viridiplantae; phylum Streptophyta; class Pinopsida; order Pinales; family Pinaceae; genus Picea; species Picea mariana. The sequence goes on from JASDQU010309699.1 coordinate 18,234, forward strand.
GTGATCTCCTTAATTCATAGTTGGGGAACTATCTTAGGATTATTCCCAATCATTTTCGTTAGGTAGCGATGCGGTGTGATCATTGCATAATTATTCCTATCGCCAATGTTAAAATCACTTATCTTAAGAGTTGGGATCAATCCCAACTGTGATCATACTATGCATATCCCTTTCTAGAGGTACGCAGTGACAACTGTGTACTCAAAATATCTTAGGACGCTATCAAGACTAACCGTGCCAGCCAAGGGCAAGATATATTCGGGCAAGACCGACGAGATCTGCTTTGCGTTCACCAGATCGTCGCGGTGCTTTCTTCTCTTCTCTATCGCAGTTTAGGATGGCCTAGATCGACGTCCAGTCAAGGGGCATGCTTGCAATCCTCCCATCGACAAGGCCTGTACTCCCGTGGACATAGATTTCTCAGCCATAAGGTCTATTAGGATCTCCTCCATAGACTTCTCTACTGCGCTATGTTTTCTCGACATACACGCTCATGGTCAAATAACTTGGGTAGGCGAACAGATACTCAAGGTAATAAAATCAATGGAGAGGTCTAGAAAACACAACGTGGTAGGTAATCACATCTCTATTAGCTCAAATATCTCAGTTTGCAAAAGTGGTCCCGGTGCAACATGTGATGGATTAAATAAACATCATAACAGATTCCTCCAATGGGTCGAAATTTCTTAATCAATACGATTCCATCCGTTATGGCGCGGTCTCAACATTCGCATGGTGATCTTTTCCTCAATAACTGTGTTTCTAACCATTCTGAAACATCGTTCTAATGGTCGGGACACCTCCAATGGTCATATAGATTCATCATGGAGAAGTGTCATTCTACGATGTTCTGCTATTCTGATGATGTTCAAGTTCTGCAAGCCTGCCCTCTGTGAAGTTGTCCCTGGAACTTCTTGCAATTTTTTCTAATTTTTCCTTCTTCTTACTGAGCTTTTTTTCCTTCCTTCTTGTGATCTGAGTCTCTGGATTCCTATTTCCATTCTTTTTCTTATTTTCTCTTAGCGTAGTAAATTTGCACTGTTGAGGGTCTTCCAAAGGGTTCGAATTTAATACCTCTTCGCTTGCTACTTCTAGGGTAGGTTCTCTTTTCTCCTCCATGGATAGGGTTTTCAAGCCTTCCTGCGTTCTTTCAACTTCGACAGCTAAGTCTCTGGCCCTCAGTAGCTTCTACTTCTCCTCTTGTTCTTCTATTATTCGTGCTATTTTCCTAGCCATGAAGTCCCTTAATTCTTTCTTTTTCTATTCTATGGCTACCTCCTCTGCTTTCCTCTGAATTTGATCTATCTCAATCCAAGTCTTTCCTAACAAAAGTGCAAACGGTGTGTTGTTCTCCACAAACTTAATGACTTCAAATTCTTCTTCGGTCGATGTTCCATGGAAAATAATAGGTACATGATTAAGTCTTCCACATAGGGTTATCATCTTTCCTTTAAACAATCCTATCCCTTCTAATGAAGGAATCATAGCAGGCCTTCCCAAAATTTCCCAAGTACTTTATGGCATAAGATTCACATGTGGTTCCTCATCCAATACACAATCTATGTCGAAGTCCCATATTCTTGTTTCTACACACTCCTTATCTTTTAAGATCTATGGTAAACTAAAGTCTCATGCTCTTTTAAGACCTCATGCTCTTTGGCACATAAAACAATGCATTGAATGCCCATTAATGACAATTTGAGAATTTTTTTTACAAATGACCTCAAATAAAAAAAAAACGAACCTCATATTCATGATCCTTGTGAAACATCGTTTAGAATTGATATAAAACACTTGAAATTCCATCAAGGTACCATTTGATACGCTTTACGGTGCAACACAAAAATAATTTTGTACTTGCATGCACTTCCATACAATCTATACCATCTTAGGATCTGTTCCCTATATCAATATCTGTGCTCGTAAAAATCTGTGCATAGGGATGTGTGCATACCTCGAGATGCATTCCCAATATATAGGTCATGGTCCACCAACCTCCAATCCGAATTATTGGCAACTTATTTCTAAATTTGGAAGAATTCTGGAATATGTGGTTAGTTTGGCGGATTGGTTAGAACCCTCTGCTAACTTAGCGAAGGTTCGAGGTTCTATTCCCATCCATAGCATATTCCATTTGTTGGTTTGTTAAATAGTTTTAAAACTATATATAACGGTTGGTTTGTTAATTATAATATATTATATATATAATATATATGATATATAAAAATCCCATGTGATAAGATTAAGATCCCCATATGTTAAGTGTTGGTCACATGGTAAGTGTAAGGACCAGGGGTTGGGGATAGCCCTCGACCACTTCCACCTCTCCAAATGATCCTTAACATAAACTTATATATATTATTTCCCACATATGTGTTAAGAACCTTTGTGTGGTATGTTGGTTGTGGGAGCTTTGTTAAGGTGTGGATATTTGGAGGTCACGGATTCAAACCCCCAAGACTCCATAAAATTTTACATAACATAAACCATTACTATACAATGGGAGGTCACCACGTGGATACCTCTCATTGACCCTCCTATGCCACGTGTAAACATAATATTGGACCACTTGAAGAGTACAGATGCCAACTCATCTTCCTAGTCAACTGATCAGTCCATGAGGCACCTTGGGGTGTGGCCACATTACCTGTACAGTTGTGCCACATGTCAATGTACGAAAAATACACGTGTCCTTTTACCCCTTTGACTTTTGGCTTTGACCTAGTTGAATTGAACTATGACTACCCATAACTTTTTCATACAAACTTTGTTTGACTTGTCATTTGTGTCGTTGGAAAGTCGTCGACGAGCTCTAAGAAATGATTCCATTTTCGGGATGATTTGAGATGGTCAAATTTTGAAAATTTATGGATCCCCTGGGACCTTTGTGAGAATTTTGGACCTCTATGAGAATTCCTTATATCCTCCTGGATCATCCAAGATAGGTATATTATCCCTTTGAAAAGAGTTTAGTACTTCTTTGATCTCATCCATAGATACTTCCTTCGTGATTTTAATGTTTTTTTCATCATTAATGAAACTTGGAATATAGGAAGTAATGTCTACAAGTACAACTAAATTAACCTCGATGGGGTTTTTATGTAGTTCCTCAAAATGCCTTACTCCTACATTTACAATATTATAGTTCCTTGGCATTGTTGCTCTGTTAGTATTTCTAATTTTCTAAATTATATTTATGATCTTCCTCACCCTACCACAATTATGGAAGAAACTAGGGTTTTCATCCCCCTATTTCATCCAAATCACCATACTCTTCTACCTTCACTTCTCCTCCTCCCATTTCAATATCTTTCTCTTTTTTTCCCTTTATCTCTC
>JASDQU010309699.1:21619-41176 GCA_032191745.1 Picea mariana
CTCTGTTAGTATTTCTAATTTTCTAAATTATATTTATGATCTTCCTCACCCTACCACAATTATGGAAGAAACTAGGGTTTTCATCCCCCTATTTCATCCAAATCACCATACTCTTCTACCTTCACTTCTCCTCCTCCCATTTCAATATCTTTCTCTTTTTTCCCTTTATCTCTTCTAGTTCTTTCTATTATTTATTTGAGAAGAAGACTATGGTTCTTTCCTTATAGGCCTTTTCTAGCTTCAATTCAATTTCTTCTAGGGATTCCTTCTATCCATTTTCCTTCCCCTTTGTCTAATATAGAGTCAATTTATTAATGGTTAAAAGGTTATATTGAAATTATTTCATATCCAATTCCTCATCCTCGATAAAATATTTTGATTCCCTAACTACCAAATCCATGTATTCTTCACTTGCAAGACAAAAGGACTTGAATTTTTATATGGCAAGGGGTTTCTTTTATTCTCTATCCATATGATGTAAATTTGGCATATGGATTAAATAACCCTCAATACCTTCCCAATATCTAACCCTTTCCACTTCTTCCAAAATTTATTATGAGATTAAGAACATATCCAACATAAGGAGGATTTAGGCTTCCTAACACTGCTTCAAACATCAGTAAAAGTCATTGAAGGGTCAAAATAAGCATGTTCTTCTCACCAACACAGATGCTTCTCTATAGAATTAAAAGTGTAATGTATCTTTAATTATATTTCAATCAAGTTAAAAATTTTATACTTTCTATTCACCTATTTTAATAGGAAATGGTTAGAAATACACATAAGTTGTGAACACAATCAACTTAGCAGGTTTTATAATTTAATGTTTTGTAAAAGTGTTATATTTTTCCCGCATGCATGCATCGCTATCAACGTCGAGGGGTTGATGACCCAGGTGTTATAACATTTTTTTCCACACTCGATGCATCTTTCTTTTATGGCCTTCCATTTCCCTCTATAGATTCAAGATCCCCCATTTTGCTCACTACAGAGTTAAAAATACAATTTTTTGTCCATATACGCGGGCCACAGTTAGACAGCTCCCATATACACAGGTTTCTCTATTAAAACCCACATACATTGTGTTTTGTGCTAAAAATTAAAAATATGTCGGGTTTCCATGCTATGTCATGAGACCCATGATCCTTGACCTTCCATACACTGGAAACGCTCCGAACTGACCCTTCAATTCCATTTGGAGGCTATAAATTGAGCCCTATACAAGCCTTGAAGATTGACAGCAAATACACTCTAGAGAAATTTCACATCATATTGAGTTTGCATCCCTTTGTCCTTAAAAGTCTGAACTTCTTTTGCTCAACCCCCAAGATCTTCCTATCTTGAGAAGGAGAAACTCAATTGCTCCTACTACTTGTGAGCTTCCCTTTGTGAAGGATTAAGGTGGTGAAGGCCTAACTAGAGGGACTTAGTTTCATGGTTCAGATATGTGTCGTTACAAAAGTTTGTCACCGATGTACTTTTGTTGAGTACATTAATAGAAATACTATTTTCTCGTCCAATTATATGTCACAAATATTTGCATTACTTTCCATGGGAATATTTTTTATACATGTTAATGAATTATGCTAGTTTATATTCTAACTTTCTATATAATTTCTATATGCTTTTACATACTGATTATTGAGGATAAGTTGCATGCATCAAGCTTTCGGTCATGAGCTCAACTGTGGTCTTCTTTGGACGTTCAGACGAGGTAGGATTCTATCCTTCTCTTGTTAGAATTTCTAGTTATATATCATACTTGATTTTAGAGTTGATTTCTAGGTGTCATTCCATATGTTGTATTTTACCCCTTTCCATAGATATTTTCCTCGTAACAGAATTGGCAACTCCACTGGGGAGGATATCCCTTTTTGGGTATTGGATGATTTTTCTCCTTCATTTCTCTCTGTTTTCATGAGTTTCTATGTCACTTGTTTCTTGACAACCTTTATTTTGTTGTGCATCTAAGTTTCTTGGCCTAACCCTTTCCCTGGCAGTGTCTTCTTTGGAATATGCAGGTTTTTCCTTGACAGTCATGTACATACACTGGTTGTCAATCTTTAGGGAGCGTACATACGCTTTTGTTCCCTGAACAATCATGTACACTATTGTTTTATCCCTTTTGGTTGAGTTTAGTGTTTGTTGGGTGAGTTTTGTTGGATGCTAAGACTTCTTGGGTCCTTGTCTTGACTGTTGAGTGCCTAAAGAGTTATAGGAAGCCACGTTATTGGTAAATATTTAAGAATAACTCATTTCTTTTCATTTTTCGCATTTGTTGTCCTTACATTTTGGTTTGGGTAGTCGCTTCTTAGTGTCCTGCTTGGCTTGTTTATTTGTGCTCGTTGTAGGGTATGCCTAGAAGTTGTTTACTCAGTCATTGCATTTTCATTTCATTATATTGAAAATNAAAAAAAAAAAAAAATGCATTTTATTCATAACATTTGCACTTTTGTCTGCATTACATTAGTTTTGGCATGCTAGGAAAGATTTCACTTCATTGAAATTGTAGATATTTCATTCTAAGAACAACATTTAGAAGCATCCCATATCTTTGAAAATCAAGACTAGTCATTAGCAATGTTTTTTATATTTTCTTCTTTTTATGCTAAGTTGTCATACCATCAGTTTCACGATCACACCTCTTGAGTAAGAATAAGACATTAAAATTAACGTTGAATAAATTAAAATTTATTAGAAACAATTTTATTTTTCAGAGTACACAAACAAGTGTAGGACCTAACGCCTTGGAATAGGATTTTGTGAGTAAACTTCTCCAAGGCTATAAAACTCAACGTATGTGTCTAACCAGAGAGTGGTGAAACCCATTATTTAATTGGTGTCCTCAATATGCTCTACTCACACCAGAGTTAAGCGCGAGGTCACATGAAGTTGGTTGCATAGATAGCCCTCTAATACCTTCCTAGCATCATATATATTGTTGGGTTTCTATTTGTATCTAGGGGTTTCGCTAGTGCCTTTACCTCCTTGAGAGGCGATACTTTCAATATTTCCGAATTTTTACCCTTCCCATATGGTGGATTGGACCTGCAACTACTCACCTGAGCATTGGTTATACCATAGTGACTTTAGTTGCTTGACCTAGGTAGCCACAAAGGTTGCTTTCAGGAGTTATTTTGTAGGTACCCTCAGTCAGATAGGGATTGGAAAACACACAAACTTTATAGAGGATTTTCTCTTCGAATGAATATGAACAAATGCATTGTGAATCCCATGAGGTTCCTTATAAATAGTTATGTTACCTCCACTCTATTGTTTGGGAGTCTCATCCATTCTTGGGAGAGGCATACCTTCTTTAGTTCGAAAGGCCCTTTCAGCTATTATATCATGTTTGTGTGCATTAGATTTTAGTTTTATTTAAGAGTGTCCTCTTTGATTATTAGTTGGCCTTAGGATTTTGTATTGCATCACAAGTTATGAACCATCATGGAGAAAGATCATCCTCTGAGTTGGTCTCTTCTACTTTTGAAGCTACCACCACGATTAGATCCTTTACCAAAGTTGCCTCCTAAAATGCATAGAGTTAATAAGTTTGATATATATATATCCACTTCCCAGACTTGTGATCATCCTACCATGAGTACTTAGTCATATATGAATGTATCAAGAATCCCTTCAACTCCATCCTTCTCTATATTTAGTGGAGTCCCCTCGACTCTTGCATCATCGATTGTTTGGATTCTAGAAAATCCTTTACTTAATACTTCCCAACTTTTGGTCTCTTCTCAGCCCATGAGAATGAATCCTATTATGTTCCCAGGTGGTTCACTGGATCATAGCACTCATTCAATTCCTTAGGCCTCTAATCCTTTCTCTTTTGGTATTTCTGACATGACTTTGCACTTATCATCCTATGTTTCGACGTCGAATTTGAATCCTAGTTTTGGGTCTAGGGGCACAACGCCTAATTATATTCCTTTTTCATTTGGTGGGTTTAATATCCCTCAACTAAATCCCATAGCAGGAGGTTTGAATCATCCTTCCTATAGACCCAATACTAGCTTCAATGTTCCAGGGTGAAGTTCTCAAATGGGTGGTCACTTTACTTCTTATATTCCACTCATCATTCCTTCTTCCTCCATGCCGATTCCTACAAAATCTTTTATAATGGAAAATATTCCTCTAATATATGATGTTTCATCAAGATGGATTCAATATGATGGTATGGGAAACCGCCAACACGAATTTCCTTCATCGGGGGGAAACATATATCCTCACATGAGTAATCCTTATCATGTCACTCTCTCCTCGTAAGTGGATTCCTTAGGTATAGTTACCTTAAAACCTTTTATGAATTAGTTGGGATGAGGATACTATCATATCGATTAGGTCCATGGTGTATACCAGAACCCTGGTTGGCCCGTAATCTCTCAAACCCAATATATACTAGGAGCATAGGCTCAAACATCACAACCCGAACTCTCTTTTCTAGCCACGTTAAATCTTCCATATTTTTCAAAATTAATGAACGACCTCGTGCGCCATGATCCATCATGGCCCCCTATCCCTACAAATCTTCCCTCAGAAATTCCAAAGTTTGAGGGAAATACTGGTGAGGACCTAGATGATCACGTGACTACCTTTCACTTATGGTTCTCATCTAACTCCCTTAATGACGATTTTGTTCATTTGAGACTATTTCAGGCCACCCTCACAAGGGTTTCCACAAAGTGGTACATTGAGTTTCCCTGGTAAAGTTATGGAACTTTAAATCAAATGGTCCTGTTTTTTCTCAACCACTTCCATTTTTCGGTTTGTTACAATCTCGACATAGAAATTTTATCGTATTTTTGTCAAGATAAGGCCACCCACATCTCCGGTCATATTCAAGAGTGGCGTAGATGGAAGATATTGATTAAATCTTACATTCCTCCATATTTTTTGTTGTAATGGTTCCTTAAGTCCTTGTTTCCTTACATTTAGAAGGATGTTTGTACAACCAGTTTAACATCTAAGGAAGAGGCCATATTCAAATCCTAGCAGTTAGACCTTATACATGCTCAGTCTAGGATGATTTATGAAAGTATCCCTGATGCACCGCGGTTGAATTATGATCCTAGAAAAAATCTTGGGCCTCATGACGACGACATCATAGGATCCAAAAATGCAAATATTGCAGACCTATTGAAGAACTATTTGAAAGATTTTTATCTTAACCCATCTGTAGCAGGACAAGATACAACTTCATATGAACCCACCCAGTCGGCGATGTGCATTTTGTATAGTCAAAAAACCTAAATGGAGACCAACAACTCAGAGAGAAAAAAGGAAAGTTTGTGGTAATAATCGTAAGGGTGGGAAAAATAATAAAAATAATAAAACAAGGACAACAATAATAATGATAAATATAACAATAATGTTGGTGAGGGAAAGAAAAAATAGGGGAAGGTGAAGTTTCCTTGTAAACTTTGTAAATATGATCACCTTACTCACTTGTGCCCCAAAATCAAGGAAGACTCGAGGCTCATAGTGTAACAACCTTTTGTGATGACTAACCTATTTCCACATAACCAAAATATGACCTCGGGATCCTCCAACACTAGAAATGCATCGAGTGGAAGTCAAAATCCCCTGGCACATGGTGGTGGACATCTTTGTGTTAATATTGTTAAATCTAAGTTATTATAGCCACTTGATATCGTGATTATGGTTCTTCACAACCTGTTATAGGTCTAGAGCCTCCTCCTCTAGAAATGCCTTTGCAAATTGATAAGCCATAACCTCTTCCTCACATTTCGAAAGGATTCCTTAAGTGCTCTTCCCACAATCTTAATGCTAGATGCACCCAAAATTAATCAATCATCGAGGATTTGGGCCAAATATCATGTGCGATGTCAGCCTTGGAGGTACTCTAGACATGTCCCACATAGAGAAACTCCTTACTATCTTCTTTAGGAGCTCTAGACCTGAGTGGATCAAAGGTTATACAGTTTGATGTTGCAGATGTCAAGCCTCGCTTGCCTTACCACATGGCCTTTCAAATCCATGTGGAGGGTATGAATATCACCATCAAGCATATTTTCATTGATGAAGGTGCTTTGACATCCTTTATGTATCTATCTTGTTGGAAAGTCATTGGCTCTCCACAACTTTCTCAGTCCATGACTATGTTGACCGCATTCAATGGATGTTTGTTCAAACCCTATGGTATTGTTCCCTCTTTCCCAGTCCAGTTAGGTAGAAATATCATGGAGGTTGAGGTCGAGGTGGTTTATGCACCTCTTGAATACAATATTTTACTGGGGTGTAATTGGACTTACGCTATTGCAGTCGTTGTGTCGTCGATTTTCCACTTTTATGCTTTCCTCACGAAGGGAAGATAGTGATGATCAACCAATTGTACTTTACAAAAACTATTCCTTATGCATATTCAAGACCCACGGTCCCCATTATTGATAATTATAAACAAGAAACTAAAAACATTGGTTTCAGTATGTACTCCTCCTTGATGGGAACTTTTAATTTCTCAACACCAATCTCATACACCAATTCCATCTCCAGTGAGTCTTCATCGTCACTACGGTTCGTTCCTTTTTGTACGTCATATATTAATGACCCATGGGACCTACCTTCTTTGGATATGTCATATGAAGGTCATTCACACATCGGGATGGCTATGTTATTTTCCATATTAGAAATTGTGTATCAAGTTATACAAGAAGCTACTACAGATCCAGATCCTCCCTCCTCGCGACTGGACAAGGTGGATCCTGCCTTAGAGCCCATATGGGTTGTTCAATTATCTTGTTTGAATGACTCCCTTGATGATTATTTACCTTCCAATGAAGCCATCATAGAGGCCATGCCTAGTATGGATAGGCTTTGGGACGACCTTCATCATAGTTCTTATTTTCTCCCAGAGCTTGAATGGATTGAGCAAGATCAGTGTACTTCCACCTTGAGTGAGTTGGTCGGTCACACCATGGTTCCATTAGATATGGATGGTATATATGTTGAAGGAAACATGGAGAAAATTTCTCTTATCATCATGAACAACATCTCTTGAACCCCTAGTAAAATTGAAAATGTATATATTGGTGCAGATTGTTCGCCTAAAGAAATTCAAAACTACACTGACCTCTTCAAAGAATTCCAAGATGTATTTTCTTGGTTGTATGAAGCGATGTCAGGGATTGACCCCAACATTTTTTAACATGAAATTAAAACTTATCCCAATGCTAAACCTGTTCAACAAATACTTAGAGTTATAAATCCTAGCAAGGCACTGACTATTAAGGAAAAAGTGGAGAAGTTGCTCAACGCCGACTTCATCTACCCAATTCACTTGACCGAATGGGTATCCAACCCCATTCCCATTGATAATAAGCAAAGAACCATCCATGTGTGTATGGATTTTAGGGAGATTAACAAAGCCTATCCTAAAGATAACTTCCCCACTACTTTTATTGATCAAATTATTGATGGGTGTGTGGGAAGCGAAGTCTTTTCTTTTATGGACGAATTTTCATGTTATAATCAAATTCAAATTAAACATGAGGATCAACACAAGACCACATTTATTTGTCCTTGGGGTAATTTTGCATACCAAAAAATTCCTTTCGGTCTCAAAAACACTGGAGCAACCTTCCAATGTACCATGACCTTTGTGTTTTACGATCTTAAGAATATTTTCGAAGCCTAAATTAATGATCTTGCTGCTCACACTCTCAAGGGAGTTGATCATTCAACTCACCTTCAACTAGTATTTGATAGACGCCACTATTATCGCAATCGGTTGAACCCTCAAAAATGCATATTTTTCATTAGGTCTAGCCTCCATTTGGGTTTCATAGTTTCTGAGAATGGGATCATGGTGGACCCTCTGAAGGTTGAGGCAATACTTCAATTTCCTTCCCCATGTAATATTCGACAACTTCAAGGTTTACAGGGGAACGATAACTTCTTGTGTCATTTCGTAGCTAACTATGCCAATATAACTAAGGTTTTCATGCATATTTTGAAGAAGGATACTTTGTTCATATGGGATGATCTAGCACAGAAGTCCTTTCATTTTCTTAATAATCCTTGGTATCGACACCTCTACTAAAGCCCTCGGACTACAGTAGATATTTCTTGTTGTATATTACTGCATTCGAATGGACGATTGGTATGGTTCTATTTCAGGAATATGAAGATATCCATGAACACATTATCTATTACCTTAGTCGAAATACAATTGGTCCTAAACTTAAGCATTCTCACGTAGAGAAGCTAGCCTTAACAGTTGTGCATGTGGTTCAAAGATTACGTCATTATATATTACTCTGCAAGAGTATAGCGGTTGCATATATCAGTGCATTCAAATACGTCCTTACATGGTGTATCATGGGGGGTAATACAATAAATGGATTGTGATTCTACAGGAATTTGATCTTGATTTTTCCTTTGCGAAATCCAAGAAGTCCCTGCTCCTCGCAAAACTAATGTCAGACTTCCCTATACAGGATGGGGATATTTTTCACGATGATTCATTTGCATACAGACACATCTTCCTTATCTCATCTTTAAACCCATAGTATGGAGATATTTTAATCTACCTTCAAGCCTTGAAGCTTCCCCATCATATCTCGAGAGACGACCAACTACATATATGTCATCAGGCCAAAAACTACTTCATTATCGATGACACGTTATATCGTCCAGGGGTGGATGTTATTTTGTGTCATTGTTTGAATCATGAGGAGGCTAAAGACATTCTGAATGATTTCCATAGTGGGGCATGTGGTGGTCAATTATCCGGGCTTGCGACAACCCAAAAGATATTGTGATCTAGTTATTTCCTGCTGTCAATTTTCAAAGGTTGCATTGAAGCGGTCAACAAGTGTCACCCTTGCTAGGTGTTCACTCATAAGATGCACTCACACCCTGCCCCTCTACAACTAGTCATTATTGTCGGTCCCTTCACTAATTGGGTGTGGATTTAATCGACTGTAACCCATCCTAGCCTGGGGGGAATCATCAAATTATTGTGGCCATGGATTATTTTACTAAATGGGACGAGGCCATGCCTACCATTAAATACGATGGTGAGATTACACCATTTTTCGTATTCAATCAGATTATAGCTCAGTTCTGAATCCTGAAGGAGATTGTCACTGATCATGGCAGTCACTTCCAGAATGAAATGATGAAAGATTTAGCATCTAGACTGGGTTTTAAACATGATCATTTGTCACCCTACTATCCTCATGAAAATGGACAAGTAGAGGCCATGACTAAATCTCTCAAGACCATTTTGCATAAGACTGTCAGAAGGACGGATGGACGAACAAACGAGGTGGATCTCGTCTTAGAGCCCATATGGTTTTTTCAATAATATTGTTTGCATGAATCCCTCGATGATTCTTTACCTTCGGATGAAGCTATCATAGAGGACATGCCTAGTCTGGATAGGCTTTGGGACGACCTTCATCACAGATCTTATTTTCTCCCAGGGCTTGAATGGATTGAACAGCATCAGTGTAGGTCCACCTTGAGTGAGATAGTTGATCATGCCATGGTTCCATTAGATATGCATGGTATATATGTTGAAGGAAACATGGAGAAAATTACTCCTATCATCGTGATCGACATCTCTTGAAGCCCTGGTAAAATTGAAAATGTATGTATTGGTGCAGATTGTTCGCCTGAAGAAATTCAAAACTACACCGACCTCTTCAAATAATTCCAATATGTATTTTATTGGTTGTATGAATAGATGTGAGGGATCGATCCCAACATTTTGAACATGAAATTAAAACTTATCCCAATGCTAAACATGTTCAACAAATACTTAGATCTATAAATCCTAGGAAGGCATTGACTATTAAGGAAAAAGTGGAAAAGTTTCTCAACGTCAACTTCATCTACCCAGTTCTCTTGATCAAATGGGTATCCAACCCCATTCCCATTGATAAGAAGCAAGGAACCATCCATGTGTGTATGTATTTTAGGGATTTGAACAATTCCTATCCTAAAGATAACTTCCCCACTGCTTTTATTGATCAAATTATCGATGAGTGTGCGGGAAGTGAAGTCTTTTATTTTATGGATGAATTTTCATGTTATAATCAAATTCAAATTAAACCTAAGGATCAACACAAGATAACATTTATTTTTCCTTGGGGTATTTTTTCATACCAAAAAATTCCTTTCGGTCTCAAAAACATCGGAGCAACCTTCCAATGTGCCATGACCTTTGTGTTTTATGATCTTAAGCATATTGTTGAAGCCTATATTGATGATATCACTGCTCACTCTCTCAAGAGAGTTGATCATTCGACTCACCTTCAACTAGTATTTGAGAGATTCCACTGTTATCGCATTTGGTTGAACCCTCACAAATGCATATTTTGCATTAGGTCTGGCCTCCATTTGGGTTTCATAGTTTCTAAGCATGGGATCATGGTGGATCCTCTGAAGGTTGAGGAAATACTTCGATTTCCTCCCCCACGTAATATTTGACAACTTCAAGGTTTACAGAGGAAGGATAACTTCCTGCGTCATTTCGTAGCTAACTATGCCAGTATAACTAAGGATTTCATGCATATTTTGAAGAAGGATACTTTGTTGATATGGGATGAGCAAGCGCAAGAGTCCTTTGATGCTATTAAGAAATCCTTGGTATCGACACCTCTACTAAAGCCCTCGGACTACAGTATATATTTCTTGTTGTATATTACTGCGTCCGAAGGGACGATTGGTATGGTTCTAGTTCATGAATATGACAAGATCCATGAGCACATTATCTATTACCTTATTCGAAATACAATTGGTCATGAACTTAAGCATTCTCACGTAGAGAAGCTAGCCTTAACAGTTGTGCATGTGGTTCAATGATTACGTCATTATATATTACTCTGCAAGAATATAGAAATTGCATATATAAATCCATTTAAATATGTCCTTACATGGTGTATCATAGGGGGAAAATACAATAAATGGATTGTGATTCTACATGAATTTGATCATGATTTTTCCTCAGCGAAATCCAAGAAGTCCCTCCTCCTCGCAGAACTAATGTCAAAATTCCCTATATAGGATGGGGATCTAGACTGGATTTTAAACACAATCATTCGTCACCCTACTATCCTCATGAAAATGGACAAGTAGAGGCCATGACTAAATCTCTCAAGACCATTTTGCAGAATACTATCAAACATAATAAATCTAACTAGCATGTGATGCTTTACCCTGCACTATCAGTATACAGAACCATGGTAAATACCTCCACAAATTTCTCACGGTTTAATTTAGTTCATGGGATACAATCGATCCTTCCTATTGAATGTGAAATCCCTCCTATTAAGTTGGAAGTCGAGCTCCTACCTAACACGACCGATCTCAAAGAACACCTTGTACACTTAGAAAAAATTGATGAGTAGCATCGAGATGCCACTATGGCCATCGAGGAAAATGAGCGATGTGTTAAGGTCCAATACGATAGGTTTGTCCATGCCTGGACTGTACCTCGAGGGTGACCTGGTCCTTCTCTATGACCAAGCTAAAGAATCGTTGGGGGCATGAAAGTTTAATCACATGTGGCACCATCCTTACATATTAAGACATGTCCTTGAAAAAGGAGCCTACAAGTTAGAATATTATGAAGGGAATGTGTTAGATGAGCCTAGAAATGGGCTATATCTTAAACAATATTATGTTTGAGCCTTCTTTCTCAAGCATGGTCTTTGTATACTAATGTATGTTAGTATATATATTTATCTTTTTATTCTTTTGTGTCAATGACTTGATTATTAAGTTTTTCCTTGGTTGGAAGATGTCAATGGAAGCGTTAGTGTTCTTAGGATTCACAGATGGTGCCAGTCATCATACTCGAAACATGGCTTCCACCACTTGGATTATCTATTCACCCAAGGTACCACTGGTGTCTTCAGGTGGCGTTTTTCTAGGGACATCAACAAACAATGTGGCTAAGTATAGCGCCATTATAGATCTATTGCGCGATGCTATTTCACATGGTTTTTTATCTTTATAAGTTCTCCTAGATTTGAATTTAGTTGTATGTAAATTGAATAACAGTTACCGGGTCAGAGATCCTACACTACTCTGATGTTTCCTTCAGTTACAACTTTTAGAATGACATTTTGATTTTATAACTTACAATCATGTACCTAGAAGTTTTAATCACATATCCGATGCATATTCTAATTACATTTTAGATTGGAATTTTTCACATAACTAAGGATCTGGAAAATATACAGCCGATACAACACATAAGCATAGAATCTATGCTTAAGGTCCTCAATGCATGTCATGATAACACACTATGGCACTTGCAAGATGCTCGAAGAGCCTCATCCATGCATGGGGTACACCAATCACCTGCCTCCACATCGCCTCTATCATATCCTCCACTTGGACCATAGGAACCCAATGTGTCAAATGAGACAGGTTTCCCTACACATTCTGGAGGACTCTCTCTATGTCCCCTCCTACCATCTCATCTCCTCAACCTCTACATTGATGTTGTGGATATTGTTGGGTTTGTGTTATATTGTTTACATGGAAAGAATTAGTGTCTACGTTGTGTCGGGCACGTAGGGGGGTAACAGGGGAGGTTGTAGGGGTTCGGGGGAATTTACCCAAATTTTTTTTTTCCTTAATTTACATGTCCATTTTGGGTGGTCCTTGATTTTTTTGTCCATTTATGGGCAGTTTTTCGATGCATGGTTTTTCACTGATGGTTTTTTATTTTTGGTTAAGGAATTAGGGTTGTTGACTAATATAGGTCATTGGATTAGGGTTTTTGATGTCGATGGATCCTATATGTATATCGTTAAGCAATGTGTGTTATGAATGAATATAGAATATGTTGGTTTTCCTGGTTTGGGATTCCAGGGGAAAAATGTCTGTGTAATGTGTGTATTTTCCATTGTATATTTTCTATTCTTTTATTGAAAATCTATTTACAGTAAATAATTATACAAGGTTAAAATCTACATTTGGTATCAGAGCAATTATTTCTTCAAGGGGGTGATTTTGTGGTCAGGGGTTTGGCTCAATATTGTAATAATCCTTGTTATAGTGGGAGATCTATGGTATTGATTCTTCAGGTGAAGAGAAATGGTGAGTAGTTCAAAAATAGAGATTGATAAATTTAATGGGCAAAGTTTTGAGCTATGGGAGCTCAAGGTGGAATATCTATTGGTAGACAAAGATCATTGGATCATGGTGGATCCAACTATTACACCTATAGGAACGTCAACAGATGACTGGAAAAAGTTGGATCAAAAGGTGAAGAGAACAACCTAATTGTGTCTCTCGGATTCAGTATTATTGAATGTGCCATGAGAAGATACAACCAAGGAGTTATGGAATAATTTCAGGAACCTGTATCAATCTAAGTCCCTGGTAAATAAACTATTCATGTGGAAGAAGTTGTATAAACTAAGGATGAGATATGGAGACTCTGTGACAGAGCATATGAATTCTTTCAATACTGTGGTAAGTTAGTTATTATCTATTGATATCAAAATTACCGATGAATATAAGTGTATCATTTTACTGTGCTCTTTACTAGACTCGTGGGATAGTTTATTTGTGTCCATAGGTAGTAATAAAACTACCTTGAGTTTTGATGATGTGGTCTCATCCATGCTGTCAGAGGAGATGAGACAGAAGAACATGGAAGGAAAGAGAAAAGATGCATTATTTTCAAGAGGACGCTCTAAGGATAAAAATATATCTAAGTCTTCATGTGGGATATCTAAGTCTAAGGGTAGATATAAATCTCCCAGAAAGTTTGTAAAGGTATGCTAGATATGTGGAAAAGAAGGGCACTTCAAGAAGCAATGTAGATACAAAAGCATTGAGAAAATGAAGGGATATGAAGGTGCTCCCTCTACAGAAGAAAATAATTTCAAGGAAGAAGGAGGGGATGTGTAATTGGCTTCTTCAAGCGCACAAGAAGATCATGAGGCATGGTTGGTTGACTTGGGTGAATCCTTTCATATGACTCCCCACATGGAGTGGTTTTGTGAATATGAAAGGTATGGTGGAGGTAATGTTTTCCTAGGTGATGAATCAACAACCTTAATCAAAGGACAAGGAAACATCAAGTTGAGGCTCATATATGGAAGGATTATAACATTTTATGGTATTCTTCACATCCCAAGATTGGCCATAAATTTGATTTTTGTAAGAAAAATGGACGATGCAGGAGTAAAAATGGTATTTGAAAAGGAAACTTGTAGGATGGTTTGAGGAGAAATGGTTTTTCTTAAGGGATTTCGGATTGGAAATATGTATAAGATGCAAGGAAGCACTATTAGTGATGGGTGTAATAGTTCCATTGTTCCTAATATTGGAGCAAATGAAAATAAAACTCCTATAGTCTCTAGAGAAAATGTTACGTTGTGGCATCAAATATTAGGGCATATCAGAGAGAAGGGTCTTCGACTACTACATGGTAAAGGTATGGTTGAAGGTATGTCTAACTTCTCTCTATATTTTGATTTATGTGAACATTGTGTATATGGGAAGCAGAATTGGGTAAGATTCCCCTTTGGTGCAACAAGGGAAGAAGGAATTTTACAGCTAATGCACGATGATGTGTTTGGACTTGTGATGGCTCCATCATTGGAAAATGTGTGTAATTCAAGAAGAAGGGGTTTAAATCCTCAAGATTTAAGAACCATGGGAAAATATATAGGATGAACCTTCCTACTAGAAGTGTGTATCAAAAAAAATGTCCACCCCATAGTGGAAATAAACCATTTGGAGTAGTCCCAAGTAAGATTGATATCACAAAGAGAGAACCCTTGAAATATTGGGGTTGTGGAGAAGAACATTTGTTGAGGGACTATCCACATAGGAAAAAGAACAATAGGAGGGTATAAAATGTCCAATAGGCTACCACATTCAATGATGTGGCTAGGATCATGCCACAAATTTATGCAGCCTTGGATAATAGACAAGCTGACCACCAACATTCAGTAGTGGATATGGAAGGTATGATTGCCAACCATCCTGTTTCCATTTTAATGGTTCTAATTTGAGTTATCTTTCCCCTCAAACTATTGAGAAATGGGAATTGCAATAAGTTAAACATTTTAAATCATGGTTGGTACAACCAGCCACTGGAACCAAAAGAAAGGTAACATAGGTCATACCAGCATGCCAATTAATTATGAATGGATTACCCACCCAAGCAACCCTAAACATGCTCCCTTTAGGATATTATGACTTGTTTATTCGCATGGACTGGTTGGATGCCCATAAAACCAAGTTGGACTATTACAATAAAACTTTGGAGTTTGAAGATGTAGAAGGGAGAAGGATAACCCTACACGGGATTCGAAAACTTGTCTCAGTGAGACAAATATCATCCCTCCAAGTGAAGAAGTATTGCAGAAAGGGATGTTCCTTGTATGCAATACAAGTACTGAACTCTGTTGAGAACAAAAAACCCATCCTAGAGGATGAAAGATGTATTCCTAGAAGAGGTGCCAAGTCTACCTCCAAGAAGGGACATTGACTTTTCAATAGAGCTTGTACCAGGAGCGGTGCCAATGTCTAGAGCACCCTATAGAATGAGTACACCAGAGCTAGTCAAACTCAAACTACAACTAAAATATATGTGGCACAAAGGCTACATTCGACCTAGTGTGTTGCCATGGGTGGCACCAGCCTTTTTTGTGAAAAAGAAGGAAGGCACACTCAGATTGTGCATAGATTATAGACAACTCAATAAGGTGACCATAAAAAATAAGTATCCCTTACCAAGGATCGATGACTTGTTCTACCAATTAAGGGGTGCTACAATATTCTCCGAGATTGAATTGAGATATGGATACCACCAGGTCTGAATTAAGGATGAAGACATCCAAAAAACAACCTTTAGAACAAGGTATGGTCACTATGAATTTGTGGTGGTGCCATTCAGGCTAACCAATGCGCTAGCCACTTTTATGTGCTTAATGAATAATGTACTTAGTAAATTCTTAGACAAATTTGTATTGGTTTTCATTGATGATATCCTAATATATTCTAAGAATAGGGATGAGCATGACAAACATATCAAATTAGTGCTCCATGTACTAAGATAACATCAACTATATGATAAGTTTAGTAAGTGTGACTTTTTCCAGAAACAAGTCCAATACTTAGGCCATGTTATTTCTGAAGAAGAGGTGGCAATTGATCCTGACAAGATCAAAGCTATTATGGATTGGCCTACCTCAAATGATGTGTATGATATTAGATTCTTTATGGGCCTAGCAGGGTACTATAGGATCTTCATAAAAGGAGTTTCCAAGATTGGTTGCCCAATCACTTCCCTTCAGAAAAAGGGACTTAAATTCAATTGGACATCAAAATGTGAAGAAATATTTCAAGAGATGAAATACCTTCTAACCAATGCACCCATGCTGAAGATTGCAGACCCAAACAAGCACTTCCTTGTGTGTACATATTTCTGCAAGGAAGGGCTCAGAGGAGTCGTTATGCAAGAAGGACATGTGATTTTCTATGAATCCATAAAACTAAATGAGCATGAAGTCAACTATGCGACCCACGATATGGAATTGGCTGCCATAGTACACACTTTAAAAATGTGGAGGCATTACCTCATAGGTAGAAGATTTGTGCTTATGACAGACCATAGTGGGTTGAGATATTTGTTTGACCGACTAAAACTCAATGCGATACAAGCTAGGTGGATGGATCTCCTTAGTGAGTTTGATTTTGAAATCAAACATATCAAAGGAAAGGAGAATAGGGTGGATGATGCCCTTAGTATAAGTATGAAATTGGTTCACTTGGAAGTTGTAAGCGCTAGTGAATCATACATCAAAGAGAGAGTCAAAAGTGCACAAGAAACAGATGCATTTTTCAAGACCGTGACATCATACCTAAAGCAAGATCCCACAGGGTTGAAATACGAAGGCTATCAGATGTTTAATGATGGCTTGCTAACTTACAAGGGTAGATTGTATATTCCAAATTGTGACGAATTGAAGAGGTTCATAATGGATGAACTACACAAAAGACCATATACTGGTCATCCTGGTTATCAGAAAATGATCATGACCACTAGGAAACTATTTTATTGGCTCAGACTGAAAAAGGACATAGCTGATTACTTAGATAAGTGCCTAAAATGCCAGCAAGTCAAGGCAAGGCACTGACAACCAACATGACTATTGTATCCCCTACCAATTCCTGAATGGAAGTGGGAAACTATCTCCATGGACTTCATCACAAAATTACCAAGATCAACTAAACATAATGACACCATCATGATAGTTGTGGACAAACTAAGCAAGGTTGCTCACTTCATACCCGTCAAGTCAACTTGTAAGGCAATAGATATTGCCATTATTTTCATGAAAGAAATGTTTAGACTACATGTCATGCCTAAGGAAATTATATCCGACAAAGATACAAAATTAATTTCAAACTTCTGGAAATCTTTGTTTGTTGGTTTCGAAAAAAAATTACTATTTAGTACAACCTATTGTTGACGCTCAAAATCACAACATAGGGTACTTGATTGGAAATGGTTTCAAACACCTTATGACTTATTATTTAACTATATCTAATAATATACTAATAGGTGGGACACCTGGTGAAACTTGTGTGACTATGACGAAAAAAAACAACAGTTATGCTTTACATGCTTATAAGTTGGCTGAGATGAGCCCTACAATTTATTTTCATTTAAAATATTTTGGAATGATTAATCAAATATGATGATAAGGGAGATATGATTTAAAAGGGAATGGTGTTGTTTTTATATAACACTCGCAAGTATTATTATGTTACATTTACTTTGAGATAGGACCTAAACCCCATGCTTAAGTTATATGTGTGATGTTGTGACTTCATACCACAAGGGTACGTGCATTGTTTGAATTGAAAGTAATGTTGGAATATGTTATTCCCAACAAAATATTTGAGTTATGTCACCTTGGAGATTTTAAACAATTATTGTGTGCATTGGTTTAATTGCAAGATTGGTTGTATCCCTAGCAAATTGTTATATGTGAAATGGGGATAGTCACAAAGGTTGGCGCATTGTTAAATTGGAACATATGGAGACTTTGGTATAGTTGGATGCATTAATCGAATTGAATTCTAAAGGGTGATAAAATCTATAGTGGGCTTGGCTCGTACTAGCCATGAATGAAAGTGTGAAGGGAGAAGCGACGTGCAGTAAATTCACTTCACTCAAACTCACCTCGAGCCTGCCACCCTAGTCATTCTTGCATTTTTCTCTGTTGGTTGTTACTTCTCTGCTTTGCTCAGTCATGGAGAAGGTATACAAGCTTGTCTTTTCTCCTTAAGCAATATTTTAGATAAGTATGGGGTTTTCTTGCTTTTCCATCCATGAACATTCACTTTGCTCTTTAATTCAGTAGTTGTCTCTCATTTGCTAACAGTCTGTGTATTTCCAAAGTTGTTATAATGCTAGGACTATGTGTTGGTTGATTTTCAATTTTTGGTTTCCTGTGGTGGTTGTTTTGACACCATTAGCACTATAAGAATCATGGGTGTCTTTTACCGATGTAGTTGTTCACAATTTTTCTATGAAAAGGAATGTATTTGGGGATACTCCCAGGCCACTTTTCCTTTGGTTCCTTGTGTTGGGTTTTCTTCCCTGTTCGACAATGTGTTCTCTCTACCTCTTACCTGTGGGTTTTTGTGGACATTCTACCTGCATGTTAAGTTTGTTGGTCTTCGTGGATAATATGCTTGTGCCATAATCCCTACTCTGTGCGTATTAATGTGAGATATTTTGATGGGAATAATATGTTCGTGATATTCTCTGGCCAAACCCTCAGGTTTTTAGCCTGCCTCATTTTGCCACATACTATCCACCATTGCGTTGAACCTTATGCACTATTGTGAAGGAATTGCTTACTCAGAATTTGATGAAATCATTATTCGTGCTCTTTTATTTGGGTGCAGGTTTTGATTGATCACTTGCTATGCAAGAATTGAGGAAGTGTTGGACTCACTTATTCGTTTGAATTCATAGTCTGTGCATATGAAGTTTATGAGGCCAATAGCACTGTGCGAATTATTCTCATAATATAAACTTGCCATGTTTTATTGTAATTACAAAAGGTACCTGTGTATAAGTTATATGATACTCAAATGAAGTTTACGAACCAAAATGTAATAGGATGAGGAAGCTTGATGAATTTTGGTTCGATTAAACTTATGGTTATATACAAGGATTGTTTTCTAGCACTTCACGGGACCCTGCGGGTTTTAAGGACTTTGTTGATTTTGATATTATGTTTGTATCATGTCCACTTCAAGACTGTTGTTGTATTTCCTGTGGTGATTAAGATGTTGTTCATTTTTCAATTCTGTTATGTAGAGGCAGTATTTTTATTATGGTTATTTTATTTCTGGGAAATTGGTTGCTGTGTAATACAGTTCTAAGGCAAGTGAACATTTTTGTGAAGCAAGCATCAGTTTTGGGTTGTTTTTTGGAAACAAAATTTTGAATAGTAAGAAAGTTTGATTGTGAATTGATATCATAGATGGCATGGTTGATGTATCATTTGAACAATATCCATGAGATAC
>JASDQU010309699.1:41302-63944 GCA_032191745.1 Picea mariana
CCCTTCACGATCCCAATTTCACTTATTCATTCCTTGTTCTGTGATATTTATTTTGAAAAGGAGCTTGTGTGGAAATGAAAGGAAGTGGATATGGGAAAGGTTGAGGATTGATGTTCTGGATTTGTTTAGATACACAATTAATTTTTTTATTGATTGTTTGAACAATATTCATATATTAATTTCCCTCCATGATATCATTTTTCGCTAAATATAATCCCTCCATATTTCCCATGAACCTTATCAATTCCCTGTTCATGTGGAAATTAATAAATGACATGTTGTGGATGGATTGCATGTGTCTCTTAGTAAATTCTAAAGCCAACTGTTGATTTATGTAAGTAGAATTTCATGTGTGGTTTATTAATAACTTCATGACTATCAAATTGTTGCTACAGGATGAGTTTTTTTAGTAGAGGCAACAATGGCCAAAATAGCATAGGCAGGGGTAATTGGCAACGAGGCCATAGAAGGCCTCAGTTTTCTATTCATTTCAATGTCGATCCATAAGAGTTGAACCAGTTGTTTCAAGCCAAGTTTTTTAATTTGGTTGGCCGTGGTATCTTGCACCCCCAACCTGACATACCCCCATTTCAGCCTCCACAGAATTTTCTTGGAATTCTCGTTCCTCCACATGTGTCATTGTCGCCCAAAGTCCTCGCTAATGAAGGTTGGAAAGAAATTGTCCACCAACATGTCTCTCACCACCATGGTTGACCCATTGTGTCATTGCCTTTACCACCACCAATTAACCCCAATGTTCAAATTTCTCCTGTTGTTTCGCTAGTACAATCCTCGCACGCTAACAAGAGATTAAAAACTGACATTCTGCGACCTGTGCTAGATAAAGGAAAAGCAACGACCCCCCCCTCTAGTCCATCCATTGATTCCTCTAAATTTGTGTCTTCACACCTCCATTTAAAAGACGAATTCTCTCATGTGATCAACGAGATACAACCCCATGGGTCTAATCAACCACATGCTACTTCAGAAAAGTCCAAGGGAGACAACAACAAAAAATGGAAATATGCATCACAAAATAGAAAATATGGTTTTTAAATGCTTATTTTTATGATTTTCAGTGATGAGGATAGTGTTAATAGTTTTCAGCATATTTTGGACATCAAGCCTTATTTTTGGATATTTTGTGGATAGTGTGGATATATTCTTTTTGGGGATATGCTATAAATTATTTTTGATATTTAATATTCAGTTTAAATGATATCCACGAGAGTTATAAGGGTGTTATATGGTCTAAATGGTTATTTTTGGTACTTTGTATTTGATGATTGACAAGAAGAATTGATGGGAGTCACAAGGGGTCCCACCTATTTAGTTATTATTAATTAAGACCCTTAATTATATATTATTATTATTTATTTCTCCTAAACTAATTTGTTAAGTTAATTTGACTTAACTAAAGAAAGTAGTTCAACTACTTCAACTGATTGGGAAATAATAAAAACTCAATTGGATGAAGTAACAAGCAGAGAATAGAAGGAGAAAGACAATACTAAGATTTTCTCTCTAGTTCAATGAGATAAGTTCAATTTTCATTCATTTCCGAGTTTACTTGAAATCCTAATCCTCTTGTTGAAAACAGGGTCTTATTGTAGGCAACAAGGTTCAAGATTGAATCTTACTTTTCAACCGCTTGTTTTAGAGGTGTTTATTCATCCTTGATAGTCCGTGTATTCTTGTATGTTTGTGAATTAATTTTCATGGTTGATAAAGAATATCTTGCAGAGTCAAAATGACAGCAGTTTGTGGCAAGCTGATCTAGATCATTGATTTTAGTTTTATTTTACTGTCGGAGTCTTTTTGTATGGTTCCCATCGGAGATCTCTAAATTTGACTTTGGTCCATACCCTCACAGGGGTTTGTAAAGAGAAATACACTTTTGGTATCTCAGAATGAAATAAAATCAAATTGTTGTTCTACCTCATACATGTGTTTTCATGACTTGGTTCCTCCTTTCGTTTTTTGTCTCCATGTTTACTTTATTGTAGAATCTATATACATTCCAATAGCTTTGTATAAATTTTATTTTACATTGCCACATATACAAATAATAAAACCAGCCTTAACCCTTGTAATTAATACTTGCGGATTGAGTTAATGTTTTTGAGGCTATAAATCTCGGGTGACATTCCCAACTATCTTGTCCTAGCCAGGAAAGATCTGAAAATCATTGAGTAATGTGTCCCATACCTTTTCCTCAACATTTATTTGGCGACCATATTGGGGATATCTTCCATATCTCTCTGGTTGATTGTATTCATGATTATCTTTGAATCTTTCTTCTTTCTTTTGATACTCTTTGATTGATTTTTTCATGATAGTACCTTCTACAAGGCAACCTAATATTGAACCCAGTCTTAAAGACCAAACTAGAATTTCCTTGGCTTTATTCAATACTATTATAGAAACGTCTAGTACCCGGGCTGAGCTTGAACGCTCTTGGGAAGTATTTGAACAAGATATAAGTATTCGTGAATTTTGGGAAGCCTGGCAAAGGAAACCTAAAAATCATCAGTAACCTCCCTTTTTTAAGGCTATGGTCTTCATTTTCATGTCCTCAAATTCTTGCATTTCTAGGAGAAAAAGAGGATTGTCCCCTGAATCTACCCCTATCATTGAAATAGGAAGGAGGAAATCCATTTTGTTGACCCAAGAAAGCACTCTAAGGAGGACTTTGTCTAACTCTACCAGCTCACCCTTTTCTCCCTTACCCATCACTCCCAAAATGGCATCTGTGGGTGGTGCTAGTGGTGTTGGAGGTGCTTCATCATCCCATACTTCAACCTCATCGGTAATTGGTAGTCTATATAGTCATGAAGTTCATGTACAATCAACTACCAACCCTACTAAAGTTATAAATAAGTATGGGCTTTTCCAATTTGAGGAAAATGCTACTACCACCCCATGGAAAGTATCTTCTCCCTTGAATATAGCACTTGCTACTCATCTGTTACACAAGTTTAAAGAACATCTTCCTAGGTTCTCGGGGAATAACATTGTTTTTACAAACGAACACCTAGTGGAATTTTCTAATGCTTGTCATAATATCGGGGCTAACGATAATGATACATGCATGCGGTTATTTGTTAATTCCCTTGAATCGAAAGCATCAGCTAATTTCTTCGATCTCCATCCAAATATCCTATCCACTTGGGAAGAGTTGGTTTATTGGTTCAAGTCCACTTACGAACAATCCAAGAGCCCGATCGAATAGTTAAGGGAATATAAGAATATTTCTTATAGATATGGTGAAACTATTAAGTCCTTTAACCTTCGTTTCACCAAGTTGTACAATGAAATCCTTGAACTAATCCGCCCCCAAAAACAATCTTCCTTAATGCACTATTATAATGCACTTCCTTCTCCTTATTGTCATAGGCTCGAAGAAAAAGTTGTCGACAATCTTGGTTCTGCTCTCCACACTTTCCTAGAGTAAGAAGAACAACTTGAAAGAACAGCTCTCCCTAAAGGAGATTCAGTCAAACAAATAGATATGTCTGCCCTCCTACAACTTGTGCAAGATACGAACAATCGAATGATATCCTATGAACGAAAGGGGAATGTTCCTTCACTTACTCATGGGGCTTCATCTTCTTCCTCAACACCTTTTAGGAATACAAATGAGAACAACTTTCAACCCAATTTCATCATGTCTCGCAGTTGGTGTAACTTCTGCGAATAAAATCATGAAGAAAGTACTTGTGAAGTTAAGAAGAGTGCTAGAGATAAAATCTTTGGAAAGAAGCCCGAAACCACTAGCGTTGTTCTAGATTGGGAATAACCGGAAGATGTTATGATCATAAATACTAAGAACAAATCTTATGCTCCTAAAAGGAAATACGACCCTCCTCATGCTTCTTCCACTCCAGCCTCATCTTCACAAGGTACTAATGCACAAAATGTCAAGATTCCTGAGAGTCAAGGAGTTCCTTCCCTTCTTCCCTCTTCCAAGTATAACATTCTTAACCAATTGGCTAATATCAGGGCCAATGCTACCCTTTTGGACATGGTTGTTGTCTCTGAACAACAAAATCATCTCAATAATTTTATGGAAGGAAAAGCTTCCACCATAGCCAATATTTCTGAAGAGGCAAAATAAGAGGATTCCATTGTAAATAAGATAGGTGTAAATAATTTTAGACACATTGTAAAAAACTCTCCATTTTTCATTTTTGTAAAAATTATGGATAAGATAGCCCATTGTTTCCTAATTCGTGGTGGTTTAGGCCCAAGCGTAATGTCAAAAATCATTATGGAAGAGCTAGGCTTATCATGTACTAATGAAAATTCTAAAAGCATGCTCTCCTATAATAGTCTACAACAATCAACAATAGGTGAAATCAAAGACGTAACTTTAGTTCTATGTGCACATCCCGAAATAAGGACAACCCTTAACATCCAAGTAATTGACATGCCAGTAAGCAACTATTCTATTATCCTAGGAAGAGACTGGCATGACCTAACAGATGGATATCTTTCGATTGATGGGACACACTTGTCTGTTCCCCAGAATGGAAAGAATATCATAGTCCTAAGAGAAGGAAGAATTTCTCCATACATAGAGAGTATTCCTCAACTAAATGTAAATTATCTTGAGAATTACTTAGGGGTGTACTCTATCTTTGTTGATGAAGGTGACACAAATTTAGAACAAATTGATTTAGAAGACGGTATGTGGCACATGCATTTCGATGGCTCATGCTCAAACGAAGGTAATGGAGATGGCATTATCTTGTACTCACCTATAGGTAAAATCCATAACTTTTCTTATAGGTTAGAGTTTTCCTGCATGAACAATGTCACTGATTTCGAAGACTTATTGTTAGGCATCGAAAATGCCTATAACCTTGGTTGAGGTCACGTTACCTTTTTTGGTGACTTTGAACTTGTTGTGAACCTTGTGCGTAAAATCCATTCTCCTAGCAATAAGTTGATGAAACTCTATACCCAAACTATTTGGGTGCTTATCTCGAACCTATTATATTTTAACAGCACTCATGTTAAGAGGGAATTGAATTCAATGGCTGATAGGTTAGCTATATTTACGCCATCCCCTACTCAGAATCTTCTACCTCAAAGGCCTAATTGTACTTTTCAATATTTATATATTCCTCACATTCTAGATAATGTAGAGTCATGGTAGGTTTTCCCTAATGATGAAGGCATATGTTCTTTCATACAAAATGAACCGTTTAAGGCTAATGAAATCATATCTATCGAGAATGACAAAATTCCAAAAGGATTGACTCCTCTTGAGAGTTCATTTTTGTCGAGTGATGTGAGCAACAAAGAAACACGTAAGGAAGAGGAGTAAAAAAGGAAAGTGGGTGATACCATTTCCTTGAACCTTGGGACCTCCAAATCTCCAAATATGGTTAAACTAGGTGCCCAATGTTCCGATGAAGAAAAGGAAAAAATTACAGAACTAGTACGTGAATTTCAAGATGTTTTTGCATGGTCATATGAGGATCTTCATGGTTTTGATCATTCTCTCATACAACATTCCATTCCTATCAAGGAAGGGATAAAACCTATTAGGAGAAAACAAATACCCATTAACCCCGCACTTGAAGATACTATTATACAAGAGTTGGAAAAACTCTTGAAATCTAGTATAATATTTTGAGTTAAATATTATAAGTGGGTTTCAAACTTGGTTCCTGTTAGGAAAACAAATGGTCATATTTGATTATGTGTAGATTTTCGCGCATTGAATAGAGAAAGTGTTAAATATTATTTTCCTCTCCCTAATATGGAAATAATTTTGCAATAGGTTGCAGGGTCACAAATGATGTCCTTACTTGATGGTTTTTTTGGATATAATCAAATCAAGGTAAAAAGGACCGATATTTATAAAACCACCTTTACTACATGATGGGGTACATTTGCTTATGAACGCATGCCTTTTGTCTTGTATAATGCAGGTGCCACTTTCTAGAGAGCTATGCAAATAGCTTTTGACGATCTGATCGGTAATATTATACAATTTTATCTTGATGATTTGACCATCTATTCAAAGAATCGATCGGATCACTTTGGTCATCTCAGAAAATTTCTCATGTGATGTCGAAAGTTCAACATTTCTTTAAATCCTTTAAATCTATTTTTGGCATCACCGAGGGCAAGCTCCTTGGACATATCATTTCTGATTCAAGAATAAGCATAGATCTCGAAAGGATTGTTGCTATTCTGAACCTTCCTGCCCCCACTTCCAAAAAGGAGGTTCAAGCCTTTATGGGCATTATCAACTTCGTTCGTAGGTTTATTCCTGATTTTGCATTAATGGTTAAGCCAATTCATAATCTTCTGAAGCAAGATCATTATTTTTCTTGGACATATGACATCGAAAATAATTTCACAAGGATTAAAAAGGCAATCAGTTCCACACCAGTTCTGGCAAAAACGGACTTTGAGAAATATTTTATCATATACACTAATGCCACTAAGGAAGCAGTTTCTGCTATTATCTTACAATGTGATGACTAGACTAATGAAAAACCTGTAGCTTACATGAGCCAAATATTATCGGATGATGAGTTCAAATACTCTTATATTGAGAAACATGCCCTTTCTCTTGTTAAAGATGTAGAGAAATTTTTCCACTTTATCCTAGGCAAGCAGATGCAAGAAAAGTCCCTTTTCCTGTTGTCAAGTTTTTTCTTTCACAAACTTATCTTTCAGGGAAGCTTGCACATTGCTTGCAAAAATCTAGGAGCATGATCATGACTTCGAAAACAATTAAGGGACGAGACTTAGCCCCTTTACTTAGCTCAACATGCTAAAGGAAGTGAAGAAATTGACGATCAAGATAATCCTCTTTCAGCACTGTTTTATATTGAGAGTCAAACCATTCGTATAGTTGAACATCCATGGTATAAAAATCTAGTGTATTACTTGCAATATCAGAAATGCGCAGATGACTTAGATACTCATCAAAGGAGAAGGCTCGATCTTGAATCTTCCAGATATGTTATTTTAGGAGCCTTTTTTTCCAGGAGGTCTACTCATGGTATATTACTTCGATGTGCGAATAATGAGGAAGCACAAAAATTGTTATAGTAAATTCATGGATCTTCAGATTCTTTTATTCATGTTGGTGGCCACTTTTCTGCTAAAGCTACTGCTCTAAAAATCATCAGAAATGGTTATTATCGGCCTTCAATTTTTCAAGATTCTTATAAGTTTGCAATATCTTATGACAAGTGAAAAACATTCGTTGTGATAGAGAATCTTTCTACTATTCCCTTGCAGCCTGTTCTCCCGGATTTTTTGTTTTCTAAATGGGGCCTAGACTTTATTGGTCCTATTAATCCTCCGTCTTCTGCAGGGCAGATTTTTATTTTGACAACCACTGATTATTTCACTAAGTGGAATGAAGTTGCCCCTCTTAGAAACTCATAGGACGAACAAGTAATTTCTTTCTTGGAAACTAATATCTTCTCCAGATTTGGAATTCCTTTAGAGATTATTACACACAATGGCCCTGCTTTCATTTCCGCTAAATTGAATCAATTTTTAGCTAAATTGGGGGTCAAACATTTCACCTCATTAGCTTATTACCCTCAAGGAAATGGTCAAGCCGAGTCTACTAACAAAAATATGGTTAGGATCATAAATAGGCTCATTGAAGATAAGCCTCATCAATGGCACACTCTCCTCACTTGCGCCCTTTGAGTAGATCGCACTTCCACCAAGGTGAGCACAGGTTGCACCCCTTTCTAGCTTGTTTATGGTCAAGAATCCATTCTTCCTATTGAGCTAAAAATTTCTTCGCTATGGTTGATGCTACAGATTGAAGAATTAAGTTCTTCCAATATCCCTCAAAGGATAAATGCACTATTAGCCTTAGAAGAACAAAAAATGTTTTCCTTGGAAAACATAAAGAGAAGACATCAAACTGTGAAGAAATATTCTAACAAATGCGCAAAAGTTGTAAATTTAAAGTAAATGAGAAAGTATTTCTTTGGGACTCAGCCCATGCTGACAGAGGAAGGCATTTGAAGTTTCAGAAACTATGGCTAGGTCCTTTCAAAATCGTAGTTGTCCTAGGTGCAAACTATTATCTTTTAAAATACTTGGAAGAGAGATTGTTTTCCTATAGTACCAACAGTTCCCACCTGAAACATTATGTGGAACCAACTTGATTGATAAATGCCATGTGGAAATCACTGTTGTATATAACTTTTTGTTTCGTTGTTTTATTTTTCTTTGTTTTATTGTTGTTTCAATTTCTATTGTTTCCTTTTTGTTTATCAGAAATAAGTTTCAAATCAGTTTCTCCATAACAATGCCATTATGTAAGTATTGTTGATCAATAACAATAAAGTTTACACAACTGTCACAATGTTCTCCTTATAGACATCACTGAAATTGTTTTTTTCCTCTAGTACTATTGTTAGAAAGATGATTTGATTTTCTTTCCTATTTTCTGCTATCCCTTTCTTCCCTCCATCCTGAGATTTAAAAGAGATTATCAGAAAATTTCTCCTTAAAACAAGAAACACTTTTATTGCGACTGATCGAATGTTATGCATACATGACCAAACCCCCTCATACGTAACACTTTTCATAAGTTATTCCCGAAGTCTCGGATAATCTTTTCCCTTAATCCATCTTTTTCCCCCTATTGCATAATCATTCTAGTCAATAATTCTTTGATCTATGGTCATTGGTGTGCGAAACCGGATATTTTGAGTTCTTAATCTGTCGGAAACAGATTTCCCTGTGGAGTCTCTAGTTTTTTTACGCTCAAAAGCGCAAGATAGGGTACCTTCTTGCAAATGGTTGCAAACGCCTTATGACTTATTATTTAACTATATCTAATAATATATGAATAGGTGGGACCCCTGGTGAAACTTGTGTGACTATGACGAAAAAAACAACAGTTATGCTTTATATTCTTATGAGTTGGTCGAGATGAGCCCTACAGTTTATTTGTGTTTAAACTATTTTGGAACATATAAATAACACTTCCATGTTATCCCTGGGTCGATACAGAAATCAATTCTGCATAGGCACTTCCTTCAAACCACTTTCCCAAGTGACCACGGCTCAAAACCATGGGACAAATCCTTCCTGGTGATTTTCTGTGGTAGAATCACTATATTGGAGATTGTGTGGTTTAGAATCGATCGAGGATATCCATACTGTCCACCCTCTCAACTCTTTCGGAGTGCCAAGTCTTTGAACTGCAGGATCTATTGCCACGTATCATGTCTCGATCAATGGCTAGGATTTCCTTCACGGCTCCGGGCTTCGGGGCTTTCCCAAGAACCTCTCCACAGATCTCTTAGAGTGTCAAAATACCAAAGGTCCTATCCTTCCTCCATGTATCACCTCTTGATCAATGGTGGAGATTAACTTTGGCCTTCGGGAGTTCTTGACCCAAGCAACCTGCACTAAAATTCTCTGGAGTACCAAGTCTTCAGACCTTGGGATCTTGTCCCACGTGTCTACTGTAATCAATGGATTAGATGGACTTTGGCCTTTGGGAGTCCTCTACCCCAACTTCTTATGCCTTGAATCCTCCAGAGTGCCAAGTCTTTGGACTATGTGATATGTTGCCATGTGTCCTCTCCCAATCAACGGTGAGGATTTACTCTACTCTTTGTAGCTTCAGGGGTTTCTCTTTAATCACACTTCATTCCTTCAGAACGTCGATTAGCGAAATCCCAGAGTATTTGTCGGTAACTAAGCACCAAGGGGTGTCACATGGTAGAAAATAACGCATGGACACATGGCCCTATCTGATGGGTGATAGATGTCATATAATAACTGGAACGAGCGGTCTTTGAAAAAAATGAAACACGGTGACACGTGGTGAGCATCAAGTGTGTCCATGTCACCCTAAGTGATTTCAGTAGGCCATGTCACTCTAGTACCTCATGACTTTGATACTTCGGGATACTTCTCCCCGCTACACCAAAAATCCCCCGAACGTCGAACTCCTGAATCGACTGATCTGCGAACACGTGTCCTCAACACGAATGCTCCAGATTTTACTGCGGAGTTCAGGAATTCATAGGTTTTCCTTGTTGAACACTGCCACACACGGACTATCAAACACTAAACTTAAGAACCCTTTCTAATCTTCGAACATGTGTCCCAAAATATGAAGGGTCCAGACTTACTCCGGAGTTTGTGACTTTAGAGGTTTTGTTTGTCTAGAAAAGAAAAACTTCACCAAAATATTTTGATCCCTGACCATCGTCCATCAATGATCGAATATTTTCCTTGGGTGATATTCAACCCTTCTCCCAACTCATCGATCCTAGACCATCGATCGTCGGCGATTTTTGTTGGCGAACTTCCACACTTAGAATTTTTGACAAAAATCCTCGGGTGAATCTGGGTTGTTGATCTCCCAGCCAAGATGATCTTGACCATTGATTTTCTCCAACCCCCCAAACAACTGAAATTAATATGAACCGTCGATGTTGACGGTTCCTCATTTTCCAAATCGTCGAATCAATCCTAGTCGTCGATTTGGTAATTTTTCCAAACTTTGTAAACATTAGAATTTTAAAAAATTTCAAGGACAAATTGGGATCGTTGATCCAAGATCGAGGATGATCTCAACCATCGATTCTCCAAACTCTGTCCAGCATTACAACGACCATTAAAACTTAATTTTTTCGACCTTTTGAATCAAATTCGGCTCCGCAACTCCGCATATCAAAACCATTAACTTCTTAGACAATCCTAGAATCATTCAAACTCAGATACGTTCATGAAATTGGGGGATTGCACTCAAACACTTCCACCATTTTCCCCAAAATCCACACACACAAACAAACAAACACACACACATATATAATATGTGAAAATGAATCTTCCTGATTTGCACTTCTTCTGTCCCGTAACAGTCTGGTGTTTGAACCTGGCTCTAATACCAATTTGTAACGTCCCTAGCCACCCAAGGGAGGAAACGCCACTACAATTATTCTATGTTACCAACTGTAACATACACCGCCTCCCACAGGACGGGAATACCACACCAAGAATGAACCTCTTGGATGATTTGGAAACTATGATAACAATTAATTAATAAAGCATGAAATACATACATGCAATGAATAAGATTCATACCATCACATAAAGGACATGAAAAATATACCATGCACACCATTAACTAGCAAGCATGCATATTATAGGTCCAATATCAGGTATTATAATTTGATACACAACAACAATAAATACACAAGCAAAGGAAACCATAACAAAGATAAGTTATCTTTTATAAAAGAAGACACCAACTAGCTGCAGACCAAGAACGTTCCACCCAACCGTAGACATTGTTGTTCCAAGTCTCAACAACAATGTCACCCCCGAGCTAGAGATATGAATCCAAAAGGACAGTTCCAAAGTGTTACTTGGCTTCCCAAACCACTCCGCACTCAATCTCTCACAGACTTCTCCAGCACTCACAAGAATCCAAGTACCCAACTCTCTTCTACCCAGCACGCACCACCCAAGAGAATGGACCTCCACCCTTCTCTTCCACGCAGTCCCTAGGGAAATCCTTCTCCTTCCAGGGATCCAGTGCAGCTGGTCCGTAATATCCATGGTGGGACTCTTAGAACTCACAGCTGTGATCAAAGATGAACACATGCCAAGCATCTCTGACATGTAGGCCTCAAATCATGGTTGGATTAAACCAACAATCTCTACAGCCAACAACCATGAATATTCTTCAATAGTTCTTCTTCCTTTCCCAAGCCAAGACATGCAAATGAGGAAAGATGAGTGAGTGAAGGAATCAATGGAGTGAAAAATCCACGAGTGAGGATGAACGGTGAACAAAATGGGTGAATGAACGCGTGAGGTGACCAACAACAGTACCAGAATGGGGACGGAAATGAGAGTGAGTGAATGACCAAAACAAATGAGAGAATTTTCCAATGGGGGAACCCCTTCCATAGACCAGGGACAGTTTTTTTTAATTCATGGGGATCAAGAACCTCTTGGCCTTCCCCCAAGATCTCACGTAACTGATTCCCCCCCCCCATTACAAAAAATGGGTAATATAAAATAAATTATCACTTAGGCCCTCAATCCCCCTCTCTTATGGAATCATATCCCTCTATAACTCTAGTCGTTATCCGTCTAGCAACCAATGATGTATTCATTATTAATAATGATCAAAAAATTACATTTCTTAGGCATAATGTCCTTTTCATAATTGTTTGGGCACTATGGCCTCTCAACAATGTAACAATACATTATTTAATATGGGGAATCAAAACTCGGGGTGTTACACTTCCCCTGCCCCAGAAAGATATGACCCTCCTCCTGCAAAACCTCCATGCCCAAGAAATAGTGCATCAACCTGATGTCCATCATCTCAAACTCTGATGCAAGACTCAACTTGCACTTAGCTATGAGATTCTTCACTCCTGTGATGAATACATGATCCACATACAGTATGAGAATGAGCATATCATCTCCTCGAATGATATAGTAGAGGTTAGGATCTACCTCGCTCTTCTTAAACCCCATCTGAAGAAAATAAGCGTCTATCCATGAATACCGAGATCTTGGAGCTTTCTTCAGACCATAAAGTGTCTTTCTCAGAAGGCACACATGAGAATATCTCTCCAACACCTCAAACCCCTGCAACTTATCTATGTACACCTCCTCCTCAATAAATCCATTAAGAAAAGTGGTCTTTACATCCATATGATGTATCCTCCAATCCATATCTGTTGCTATGTCAATAATGCTCTGGATATAAGTGTATCTCACAATTGGTGCGAATGTCTCATCATAGTCGAATCCCTCTATTTGAGAGAATCCTATGGCCACAAAATGGGCCTTATGTTTCTTTATGCTGCCATTTGCAACATACTTGGTTATGTACAACCATCTAGAAGTCACAATTTGCTTCTCCTCGAGCCTCAACAACACCTCCCATACATCATTGTGCATGATGGAGTCATACTCCTCTAGTGGGGCCTCTCGCCAAACCTGTTGGTCAACTTCCTATGAAAAATTCATGGGATTTGCATTTGTGATGCTCGTCACCATATCCAAGTAGGACCCAAGCCTCTTTGGCACTCTTCTCTCTATGAACAATCTCTTGGGCTCTCCAACATTCTCCTTCTCTTCCTTCGGGGTCTTCTAAAACCATCTCGATTTCTTCTTCCTTGGAGTAACTAAAGGAGAACTGATATCTCCACACCCAAGAGTCTCATCCTCAGATCTCATCCCAACACTCTGAGATCCTGGAGCCTTTGCACCCTTTGCCTTAATACTCTGCAACTGTCATCTTGAAGTTGTACAAGTTGAACCAGTCACCCCTGAAACTGGTGTAATCGACACCTGAGGCCATGTACCCTTTGATGCATCACTCTGATCGGCGGGACTTTCTCAACTCCATCTCTCGACTTGAGAGACCTCCTGAAAGATCTACCCTTCTGAAATCTGACATCACTGCTCACCACCACTTTCTGTTGTGATGGAATGTAGATTTGGTAGGCATTCAAAACCTTTGAGTATCCAACTAAGATCCCCTTCTACGTCATGGGATATAGCTTTTTCCTCTTCTCAGAAGGGACATGAGAGTATGTCAAGCATAAAAAAATGTGAATATGTTCAACATTGTTCCTCCTCCTAGTGAAGGCCTCTTTAGGAGTCTTCCTCCCCAAAACTCCATGGGGACTCTTATTCTGCATATATACTATAGCAACACTAGCCTCAACCCATAAGTATAAAGGTAGTGCCTAATCATGCACCATCGATCTTGTTGCACCTATAATGGCCATGTTCTTCCTCTTTGCAACCCTATTATGCTAGGGGTTGTAAGGAACGATCAACTATCTTATGATCCATGTATGGGTACAAAAGTCTACAAATTTTTTGGAGGTATGTTCGCCTCCATTGTCTAACCGTAAGACCTTGATATTCTTTCCTGTCTAGTTCTCCACAAGAGCTTTGAACTCTTGGAACCTCGTGAAGACCTCATTCTTGGCTTTCAGGAAATAGATCTAGGTCTTCCTGGAGTGGTCATCTATGAAAGTGAGATAATACTCACAACCACTCAAGGACACTCATGACATAGGCCCACACACATATGTGTGTATCAATTATAGTATCCCAGTTGATTTGTTATCACTGTTGGGAAAAACAGTCTTGGTAAACTTACCAAGTGCACACCCTCTACACACATATTGATGCTCTATGTTGAACTGTGACACTCCTATCACAATCTCTATCAGCGATCCTAGAGCACCATGATGTATATGAGCCATCCTCCAATGCCACACAACTGACTGTTGTTTTCACTACTCGCTACCAAGGCATGCAGTGGCTGAAAAATAAATCTATACAGTTTTCCATCCCTCACACCAATCACCTTCCCACAGGTGATACTAGACCCCTTAGGGTGTATGAAGACCTTTGTCCCTTTGAAGGACACCTCAAGACCCTTGTCCTATAGGGTGGAAACTGAGATAATATTCTTCTTTGTCCCAAGGAAAAACAACACATCCTTGAACGATATGGGTGGCATAGTATCCCTCTGAAATGTCACTGTACCATGCCCAACAACCCTGACAATGGTGTCATATCCAAGTGCAATATCCATCTTGATTTCAAGATCTCTGATATCGGTGAAGTGCTCTCTCACATTTGTCATATGGCTCGAAGCTCCACTGTCTATATACCAAATGTTGGATGGTGTCTCAACTGACGCACAACAAACAATGATGGCACAATCCCTCTCAAACTGAGCAATGAACTCCTCCTCATATATTGTAGTTGTTGTACCACCCGACCTTTTCTTCTACCTTTTGGGACATTTTCCATCATAGTGTCCCATCCTCTTACAAGAAAAACATTTCACTTTTCTCATATCTCTCTTCTACCTACTACCACTCTGTTGTGGCTTGACCCCTCCCTTGGGACCCTGTCTAGCTCCTTGATTAGTCTTCTTATTTCCCTTTGTGTAAAGAGAAAGATCCTCCTCACCCTCTCCAACATGTTGCTCTCTAGTATATCCAGAGCTACATCTCATCTCCTCCTATACAAAGTCATCCCAGAGTCTCTCCCAACTGGGCATAGCCTCCCTGGCCACAATGCCTCGCACAAAAGTCTCTCAAGGTTTGGAGAAGCCATTTAAGGTTGTCCTCACCAAAACAATGGGATCCACTATCTCACCAACTACCTCCAACTCATCATGAGTTTGAGTAAATATCCTGAGGCATGAGGTAACCGACTTTGAATTGAGCATCTTAATTCTCCTAAGCTTCTCCTGAAGAACCATCTTCCGATTCTGATTAGGACTCTGGTAGATTTTTCATAATGAGCCCCACATCTCAAAAGAAAACTCCTTACCAGTCAAATGAGGTATAAATTGGTCTCTCACTACATCACAGATAGTCCTCTTTGCGTTGGTGTTCCTATTCCTGAACTATGCCACCACGAAGGGAGTAGTAACAGGAGGAAGAACCACTGGAGCCTGACCTATATACCATAGTTCAAGATCCTCCAAGACAAACAAAATTATGGTCTTCCAAGGGGACCAATTGCTAGAACATGTTAGTCTATCCTTCGCGCTCATCTGTGTCACTAACATGACTTTCCATTGAAGCCCAAACTGATGCTAAAATCTGCAAAAGAAAACAACCTCAACGCTCAACACACAAGTGTGAAAAGAGGATTTCCAAACTGTCCAAAAATTATGCCCACTGTATGCTCCAAGAAATCAGTGAACACTTTGTTAGAATGTGCTCGTTTTACCATAGAAAATATCACTATTGTCACCCAACCATAGGCCGAAGCCACCCTCTAAGCACCTTGACCTTGATAGAGAGAAGAATCCTGGTAACAATCCAATATCCAAGAAAGGCTAATGCACCAAGCAAGAAGTAACCAAAGCTGATCAAAGAGACCAACCCCAAAAGATAGAAGCAATAAGCTTCAGAACTGGAGGCATCACCTTCTCCAGAAATTGCGCACAATACTGCTAGACTGCAGTGCGCACAAGTGACTTTCTGCAATCCTAAGAAAGTGTGTGTCAAATGAAGATTGGCACCCTGTATTTATACTAATCCTGGCAGACTGCCTGGGTCGACTTCTCATTTTGGGTACTAATAAATTCATATTAATTATCTCTCTCAACCGACATCTCTTCTAGGGTTACGTTCACTTCTTTTTTTTCTTCCATAATATTCTAATATTGTCAAAGGTCATAATGGAGTTTGATACCTCCCGAAGCTACCATAATATCAACACTCCCTCCTAGCTAGGGAGGTATAACCGATAATGGTCTTGAGAAAAAATAGACCATTCAACTGGTAGCATCATGAGCAATGTCATTATTATCCAACTGGATAATCTCCATGACAACTAGTACAATGTCAACTGATAGAACACAACTGTGTTTATCCATAGTAGCACACAACTACTCACATAGTCACAAACAGTGGAACATATTCACCACAGTAGCATGTATCTTCTGTCTGGAGACATGCAGTCTCCATAACAATCATCTGATATCAACCTGCATAGAAAATATTGTTATGATATAAATTGAATTATCTGGGCCATTCTTTCACTCACATATGTGAGATCTGAAAGAGAATCTGCCCTTAGAGTAGAACATCAATGATGGACTATCTGGACTATTCTTCTCAAGCAAGGAAGAATAATTGTCATGATTTCTGAGCCTGGACCATTCCCCACCCTGGGTCATTCCTCTGAAACTAAACAAAGTGCAAACTGGAGAGAATGAGTCTGCCCTATGGAATGCCTATCCCTGATTGTTGAACCTGGACCATTCCCCACCCTGGGCTATTCCTCCAGCAGTAAACAAAGTGCAACCTGGAGAGAATGAATCTGCCCTAAGGAATGACTATCCAGACCATTTCCTAACGAAATGATTGTCCTGCACCAACCTCCAAAACGTACCATTCTTCGAAACTTCTCACAACTGTGAGCTTCGAAAGCATGATTGTCCAGCGAGGTGGTCCAGTCTTCTTGAGTAACCCTCAAGAAGAG
Source organism: Picea mariana (assembly GCA_032191745.1). Taxonomy (NCBI): domain Eukaryota; kingdom Viridiplantae; phylum Streptophyta; class Pinopsida; order Pinales; family Pinaceae; genus Picea; species Picea mariana. Next base: position 58,319 of record JASDQU010309699.1, read on the forward strand.
AGACTTCCCTAGACCATTCCCCATGTTAACCACAATGGGAAATTGTTGTCTATGGTACATCAGAAATCCATCAAACCATTTTCATTACGAAAATGATCGTTCGATTTAGACCATTTTCCGAACTGGAAAATGCATGTCCGTTAGAAATCTCAAACCACTTTCCGAACTGGAAACGAACTACCCAATCTGGACCACTTCTCAAACTTGAAAATGACTATCCTCAATTCAATAATATGTCAATGCTCCCTCCCAACCTAGAGATTCATTTCTTCCCTTTCAACTAAGAGAGTTATTTCCACGATCCCCAATTTGTCTCGGAAATATGAAAACTTTATTCTAGACAGAGGCTTTGTCAGAATATATGTTGTCTACTCATCTATGGGGATATACTGGAGCATTACTTCTCCTTCCTGAAATTTATCATGAATAAAGTAGTATTTGATCTCAATATGTTTCGACCGTTCATGAAACACTGGGTGTTCTGATAGCCTTATACAACTCTGATTGTCACAGTGTATTATGGTCAAATCTGGGACCTGATCAAATAAATCAGAGATTAGCTTTCTCAGTCATATTGCTTTTGTGCATGCCTCACATGTTGCGATATATTCTGCTTCTGTTGTGATGAGTGCGACAGACTTATGTTTCCTTCTACCCCAAGATATCATAGCGGAGCCCAAGATGAAACGCATCCCTGAAGTACTATTTCTGTCTTCTGCACTTCCTACCCAATCTGAATCTGTGAATCCATGAAGTTGTATATCACTAGATACAGTATATCTTAAACCATAGTTTAGTGTTCCACGAATATATCTTCGAACATGCTTTGCAGTTGTCCAATTCTCATGTCTAGGTTCCACCTAGAACTGACTTAGTGTGTTCACGAAAAAGCAAATGTTTGGTCGAGTATTTACCAAATACATCAGTGACCTAATCAATTGTCGATATAGTGATGGATCTATTGGATCAGAATTTGAATCTCTTACTTTTTTTATATCTGTAGTCATAGGAGTGTCCATGGATTTGCAATCCATCATTCCAAACTTCTGAAGAATCTTTATTGCATACTTTCCTTGTCCAAGGAATACTTCACCATGCTTTTGCCATACTTCTAGTCCCAAGTAATAATGCATGAGACCAAGATCTTTCATATCAAACTCAGAAGCTAGTTCCTTTTTGCACTGCATGATGAGAGACTCTTCACCTGTTAGGAATAGATCATCAACATATAGTAGTAGAATCACATGCGCATTGTTCACGACTTTGTAGTAAATATTTGGATCTGCATGACTTTTGGAGAAACCAAATCTCATTAGATAGTTGTCGATTCCAGCATACCAAGCTCTTGAAGCTTGCTTGAGTCCATATAAATCTTTCTTTAGTCTACAACCATGAGTGTCTCTGGAATGTACTTCAAACTCTTGAGGTTGTTCAATATATACTTCTTCTTTGATTTCTCCATTGAGGAAAGTTGGTTTTACATCCATCTAATGTAAACTCCATCCCATGGAAGCGACAAGAGATATGATACCTCTAATGGAAGTATATCTAGCAACCAGAGAAATTTTTTTGTCATAGTATTCTCCCTCCTTCTGGGAGAACCCTATAGCTATGAACCTTGCTTTATATTTATCCACGCTTTCGTCTGCTGCATGTTTGATCTTATATACCCATTTTGAAGTTACTACTGATTTTTCTTTAGGTCTAGGCACAATTTCCCATACATCATTTGTCATGATGGATTGGTGTTCTTCCGTCATAGCTTCTTTCCATTGTTTCTTCTGACTTGCCTTTTCAAACGTGGTAGGTTCTTCATCTAGAAGATTTGTCATACATGTTGCATAGCTTGAGAATCTTTTTGGATTCTTACTTTTTCTGAAATTCCCATCTGGGGATTTGATTCTTTCTTCTTCTTGTAAAGTGGCTTCAAGCCAATCTAGTCATTTCTTGGTCTTAGGTATGGTGTCTGCATCAATGGTCTCACATGGTTGCATCAGATGATCAAGCTGTTCCTTTTCGTCATTCTGGTTTTCTTTGCTTTCTTCAATAGGATCTTCATACTCTTCTTCTTCTATAGTTTCTTCTATGGATTTCTTGAAAGCCATCTTTTTATTGAAGGTCATGTCTCTGTTGACTTCAATCTTATGTTATTCCAGGATATAGATTCTATAAGCCTTGGATGATTCGCTATATCCCATGAATATGCCCTTCTTTCCTGAGAGTAAATAGGACATCCAAAGATTCTTAGGTTTGTGAGAGTAAATAGGACATCCAAAGATTCTTAGGTTTTCCACATTAGGTTTCTTACCTGAGAAGGCTTCTTCTGGAGTCATATCCTTCAATATGCGGTGAGGACTTCTGTTCTGGACATATATTGTTGTCATGGTTGCTTCTCCCCATAAGAAGATGGATAAACCTTGATCGTTTAGTAGTGATTCCACGGTTTCTTCAATAGATCTGTTCTTCCTTTATGCTACACCATTTTTTTGAGGATTATGAGGAACATTCATCTCCCTCCTAATCCTTGTTGATTTACAGAATGCAACGAATTCCTTTGATGTGTATTCTCCTCCATTATATGTTCTTAGGGTCTTGATTTTCTTGTTCATGAGGTTCTCTATCTTTGCTTTGAATTCTTGAAACTTGTTGAATACTTTGTCCTTTGTCTTTAGAAGATATAACCAATTCTTTCTCAAATAATCATCTATGAAGATTACGTAGTAAAGAGAAACTCCTAGAGATTTGACTGGCATTGGACCACAAACATCTGAGTGTATTAGATCTAGAATATCCTTAGATTTATTGTTGCTACTTGGGAATGGTTTCTTGATATTCTTTCTAAGAGCACAGCCTTTGAAAATTCCTTCATGTGTAGAAAATGAAATGCTTGATAGTTAATATGAGCGTACCTGTAACCTTATGTGCCAAAGTTCATTGGGATTGACTTCATCATGTACAAGAGTTTCTTCATTTTGTTCTAGTAGTCTATATAGATTTCCTTCACGAGTTCCAATAACCCTAGCATTCTCTATGTTGGAGTCTTTATGCCAAGATAAGAATTTTCCATCTACAAAAGCTATTATGTTTCCTTTGTCTTCTAGGCAGGATATGGATACAAGATTCTTTTCTAAACCAGGTACATATAAGACATTGCTCAAATGAACATTGTTACCTGTTTTCAACTTGACGGAGGCTTGTCCAAATCCTTCGACTGGGTAAGTGCTTTTGTCTCCAAGCTCTACCTTATATAATGTCTTCTTCTCATTTAGATTTGAGAGTCTAGCTTGATCTCCCGTCATATGCCTAGAATCTCCACTATCAATTATCCACATGTCATCTTCAATCGTTCCTGTGAGTGCTGAGTAGTGTAGATGACTAGTGTTTTCACTCATGACTTTGGTTGACTGGTGACTGGTCATGCCTTGATCCAAAACTTCAACTTTGACGTTTCTTCCTTCTAAGAGTGCCAAGAGATGCGTTGGACTAAGGTGCACTTGAATACCTTCTCCTTGAACAAGATGTTCCATCACAAGGTGTTGGATCGGGGTTTTAGGGTTTCTGCAACTGCTCCTGCTAGTAACCCTAGCGAAAGTGTCTTGGAAGTTGTTCCTACTAGTAACCCTAGCCGCAGTTCTTCAGTGACCTTAGTATCCTAATGGCTATGATTCCTTCCAGCAGTTAGACTAAATGAAGGAGGTGTGGGCCCATAACCTATTAGAATGTGCTTGTTTTACCATAGACAATATCACTATTGTCACCCAACCATAGGCTGAAGCCACCCTCCGAGCACCTTGACCTTGACAGAGAGAAGAATCCCGGTAGCAATCCAATAGCCAAGCAAGGCTAATGCACCAAGCAAGAAGTAACCAAAGCTGATCAGAGAGTCAAACCCAAAAAGATAGAAGCAATAGGCTTCAGAACTAACGGCAACACCTTCTCCAAAACTTGCGCACAAGACTGTCAGACTGCAGTGCGCACAAGTGCCTTTCTGCAATTTTGAGAAAGTGAGTGTCAAATGAAGACTGGCGCCCTATATTTATACTAATCCTGGCATACTACCTAGGCCGACTTCTCATTCTGGGTACTAATTAATTCATATTAATTATCTCTCTCAGCCGACATCTCTTCTAGGGTTATGTTCACTTATTTTCTTTCTTCCAGAATATTCTAATCTTGTCAAAGGTCACAATGGAGGTTGATACTTCCCAAAGATAGCATAATATCAACACACTTAGCCCTTTGGCTCTGAAACCATGAAAATTTCTGAGGTACTAAACGATTCTCAACAAATCTATCATATGATCTCTTGTTGAGCTCTAAGTTCAAGGTCTTTAAATTGTTTCATTGTTGTTTTATGACAACCACTAAATCTGATTTTCTGCCCTTGAAAATATGCCTTTAACTTTGTGATTGCATGCTCTTTTAAGGGTGCTCTTGCAATTGTTTTGGTGACCAAAGTTAGCACATGCATAAACCTTAAAACAAACAATACCCTCTTAGATATTTAACTATTTTACAATTGATAATAACTAAGCACACATAACAAGTGAACTCATGGGTTTTTGTTCAAAATGACCCTGGATAAAATCCCCCCGGGGAAATCCAGTTTGGAGATAGATGTATATATAGAGATCTTAAAGAAAACTTCTACAAAGAGAAAATATAACAATGGAACCTGGTACAATAACAATTCTTCTAGATTTCTTTGAAGTTCCTGAATGATGGCACTTGTTTTGGACTTGTGTGTCCTCCCCTCTTTGTGCCTGCTAGAAGATGTTTGTGCCCTTGAAGTTCCCTTTGCTTGATGGATGGACCCTTGCGCCCTCTCTCACAAATGAAACACTTCTCCAAGATCCAACTCACACCACAAGAAAATAACTCCTCCTCAAGTGTGCCTCAACAAGTGCACCCTCAATAAATGCACTCCTCTCATGCTAGTTTGCGCCCCTCACCAAATAGGTGTGCCCTCCACTAGCTCACGCTCAAGCAATGAAGAAACCCCAAGCTTGAGCACCCTAGTGAAGTCTAATCAAAGGGTGAGATCTCATCTCATAAATTTTACTTGGAAACCCACTTTGCTCAATTTTTCATAGTTTGCTTTATATCTCTTAATTCACCCACATTATAAATTAATAGTCACTTTATAACTTAAGTGACAAATTTCACTTTAAAACTTAAGTGACTAAGTAAAAAAAAATTAAATCATAAAATAAAGATACAAGAGTCAAACATTTCCCTTTTATGTTTAGAACTCAAACACAAGAGAACCACTTCCCAAAACCACTTACTACACAAAACTCAACAAATAATAATTCCATAAATAATTTCCATACAATTTGAACATAGTTACACCTTTGCCTTTAAAGGTCAACGTCTTTATTAATTGTATACTATTGTGAAATAGTTTACACGTGTGTATTCATGTACATATTCTTTAATGTCAAAAATATCTACACTCCACTAGGTAAACCCCTCTTGCTTGTAAACAATAAGTAGAGTTCGGAAAATTATTTTGACTATTGCGTCCAAGCCTGTTGCTTGCCCGACGACGCAACATAAAAAAAAATTAGGGGATTTTGTGACTGCTTGAGATTTGAGAAGTGGAATGTTCCTTTCCTTCTCTTCT
>JASDQU010309701.1:2730-41526 GCA_032191745.1 Picea mariana
TTGAAGAATCAATTACCTCTGGTTGCTTTAGCTGCAAGGCCGAAGATTCTTTTGACTAAGGGAAATGTGACAATATGGATAGACTTTGGGCTACAATTGTCTCTGGAACAAAGAATTTTTCTTTGAATATCATGGTATTCTGGGCCATCCATATGCCCCAACTGATTAACAGAGGAAGAGATTTTGTTTCCTTATGACTTGGATCTCGTATCCAGACATTACATGTCAGTTCCAATGTGGTTCCATCCCATATTCATCTTTTCTTGAGGCTTGTGGAAGTTTTGATCCATACTTTCTTACAGAAGGGACAGGAGATGAGAATATGGAGAGTGGATTCGTTATCATTTTGACAAAGTGGGCATCTACCTAACCCTTCTATCTGACGCCTTCTCAGATTATCCCATGTTGGAATTTTGTTGTTTAGGGCCACCCATAGAAAAATTTTGTCTTTTTGAGGGCATTTTAGCTTCCATAATCCCCTCCACCACCAGCTGGGATTTTGCTAAAGAAGATCTATATTCAAAGCTATGTAGCCAATTTTTGGAGTGTAGGAACCTAGTGGATCCTTTTTCCATACTAATTCATCTTCCCTTCTGAGAGTTTGATGTGACCTCTACGGAGGGTTGAAATATAGTTTTCCAATAAGACTGCAAAATCACCATTTAATCTCAGAGATGCAACACTTTTCCAACATTGATTCCAAAGAGTAGTTGAGGGAGGATCAAAGAGGTGGGAGAGAAAGGAGATATCTTGCCGGTGAGGATGAATAATTAGATAATATGGTAGTATGTGAGAGATCCCACTACCACGCCAGGGATCGACACCTATGCAGATGTGATTTTCGTTACCTACCCACTAGGCCAGGCCATCCCCTACCACTGAAAAGGATGATATCATTGCTTTCCAAATAATCGAGCAATGATGTGTTGACTTGATTGGTGATCGGATCCAGTCTTCCACAGTATCCGGGAAGATGTATTTTTGTGTACCTACCAGTGACCACAGACCGGTGATTGAAATAAGGTGCCAACAAGCCTTTATGGCCAAAGCCTTGGAAAACAAAAAAATATTTTTGAGTCCCCAACCTCCCAATGCTTTTGTCCGCATGAGGTGTTCCCATTTTTCCCAAGGCTGAGTAAACTTGGCCCATGAACCATACCAAATGAACCAAGAACAAGTCTTCCTTATCTTCTCTAGCACACCCTTTGGAATCCAGGCCAGTGACATCAAATATACCAGAATGGCTTTCATGATAGATTTGGTCAGAGTGAGTCTACCTACTCTATAAAACCACCTTAAGCTCCAACCATTTAACCTTTTCTCCAATTTTGTCAGCAGTGATTTCCAATCTTATTTTCAGTAGTTGTTTGGCTTCAACTAAAACCCGAGATATTTTAGGCCTTCCAAGATGTCCTGGACTGTGTATGAAAAGAGGCTTCGATAGGTGGCCATTTCCTCTTTTTCCATCTCTGAAATAGTGAGGGTGGATTTTTGTATATTTATTTGCATCCCTGTTGCCGAGCAGAAGAGGGATAGTATTTCCTCTAGGATTTCCACGTCCCCAACCCTACCACTATAGAGAATGATAATGTCATCCACAAACAGGAGATGAGTGATCCTCATACCAAGGGAAATATGAATTCCTTGAAATTCCCCTATTTTGGTTGCATTATCAATAGCCCTACTGAAGCCCTCAACCACTAGTAGGAAAAGAAGTGGGGACATGGGGCATCCTTGATGCAAACCCCTTTCTGATATGAAAAAGGGTGATGCAGCCCCATTTATAAGGACAACAAAAGAGACCGAAGTGATACAGACCATCACCCACTTTATGAATGGGACCTCAAACCTAAGATGCATAAGTAAAAGCTCGATGTATGACCAATTCATCCAATCATATGCTTTTGAAAGATCAATCTTTAGAATAGTAACCTTTTCTCTTGTTGTCTTCAGGCTATGAAAGACTTCCTGGGCTACCCCTATTGCCTCATGGATTTGGTGCCCTTCAAGAAACCCAAATTATTCATTGGATATGGCTTTTGATAGAAGTGGCTTCAACCAATGGGCTACGATCTTGGGAATAGTTTTGTATATACAATTGAAGAGAGAAATGGGCCTAAAGTCATCAAAGGACTGGGGATCATCCACCTTAGAAATGAGGGAATTAAAAGTAGAGTTGAAAGGACTGTGAATTATACCATTGGTTCTAGATTCCTTAATGAATTTAAGTAGGTATTCTCTGATAAGGTAAAAAAACCCCATGTAGAATTCAACTATCCATCTGTCTAGACCTGTACTTTTATCCTTCTGAAATCTATGAAGAGTTTCGTTCAACTCAACTTCAGTGACTTCTGCATAGAGATTTCAATTCTCTTGCTCATCCACAAACATGGGAAAGTATAATTCCAATCTTATGATATCATCTATGTTCACACGCTTGTCCTCTTTGAATAAGGACTGAAAAATGGCTTTTACCCATGTTCTCTAGCCCCTCAAAGGATGTGATTGATCTTCCTTCCTGATCCTTTAAACTCCATATTGTGTTGGTTGCTTTCCTCCCCTTCACGTAGGCTTGAAAAAATTGGTATTCTCATCCCCATTCTTGAGCCAGATTGCTCAGATTTTAAGCTTCCACGTTGCTTCTTGATCTGCCAACAGTTGTTACACCTTCCCTCAAGACTCTTCAAATTATCTCAAGAAGAGCCTAAGGTGAACCCAAAATCTGTATCTTGATATATCGGCTCTAGATGTTCCTTAATACTTTGGAGTTCCTGCTCATCTTCTTTCTGTTTTGTTTTTGCCCACGGAATGACCATCTTTTTTATTCTTTCTATATTTGAAGTGAATTGGATGGTAGCCGGAATAGCCACAAAATCATTAATTCCAATCCAATTAGACTTGACTAGCTTCTGGAAATGCTCATCAATTAACCAGGAAGAGTTGAATTTGAATGGAGATGCAAAATTTTTAGGGCCACCTTCAAATTCTAGCCACACTAGGGAGTGGTCCAATTCACCTCCACTCCCAATCCATTGAAGAAATTGGAATGGGAGCAACAACAAGGGTTTTGAGATCAAGAAGCAGTCTAACTTCTTAGCGACACAAGCCTCCCCTACCCTCACATTCCTCCAGGTGGTTAGAAGTTTTAGAGGTTAGATATCAATAAGTCCATTGGAAGACAAAATATGGTTGAAGTATGTTGCTTGATTGTCAGGGTGGGCCAAGGGGCCCCAACTTTCAGCTTCCCCTAGTGAGAAATTGAAATGACCTCCTATTATTAGATTTTCAACCTTCATAAGATCTTTACCAAACAAATATTCCCAAAAATGAATCTAATCCAAATGAGGCCCATAAAAATTGATTATTATGACCTACAAACCAATTCCTTCCACCAGAAAGTCCACCCCCAAGAAAGAGTCCATATCCCAAGAGTTCAAAATCTTAAAACTCCTAGACTGCCATCCTAATACTAGGTCTCCCGACCTACCCCGGGCATCCAACCCCAAGAAAATCCAACTCGGGAAAAGAGAAGTTAGGATCTTGGTGGTCATGACTTCATATGCTAAGGTTTCTTGAAAAAGAACTACATCAGGATGGTGTAGGGATACTGGTCACTTCAGGGAGGATTTTGTTTTGGGACTCGCCAAACCGCTACAATTATAGGTGAGGAGTTTCGTGGGGGAACCCCTACAGGGACATTTACTGCTCTAAGAACCCCTAGAATTGACCATTGTCATCCTGATGCAATATCCACTGGTGCACGAGATTGAGTCTTAGAAAGATGATAATTTATACCACGACCCTTTTTGGTCTTTAGAATCTCTGGGTTAGGGCCCAAGCCTCTATTGTCAACTATGGGAATGGAAAACATTATGTTTTGGGGTTGGAAGTGAATGATCGAATCCTCAGAACCATCAAAGGAAGGTTCCTCAGATGACCAGGAAACTGGGGATCCAAGGGGTGAGCCAGGAAGAAGAGTGCAGTCAGCCAAAGATGGATAAGGAGGGTGCGAAGTAGCGGAAAAAGGTTTTAGGGCCATAGTATTTAGGAATGGGAGATCCCGAAGAGAAGGGTTGTAGTCCACCATAAAAAAAATATATATATTTAATCAATCCAATTACTGGATGGTAAATAGAGAGATGCATACCCAAAAAATTGTCAATCAATTGTTGTGGTGCTGCCTCCAGGTAGATATTTGCGCTCATTTCTTCCCTTGAGACCGGGACTAAATCCAAAGCATCCCTCGCTGGATCAGACAACCCACCTACCAAAATATCTGGGGACTCTATCGGACCACAAGACAGGGTACCCATTGAAGCCAACATCGAATAAGGAGAGTTGGCTCCAATACCCTCCTAACGCCCCTTGTTGAGCTTGCTCACAAAGGAGGGATGACTACTTGAGCACCCCTAGGTGGATTTATGGCAGTCCATAACCACATGCCCATATTTGTGGCATCTCCTACACCAAAAGGGAACCCTGTCATATTCTAGGATTTGAACCCTAGTCCTTCCCATATTAGTCAAATTAAGGAATTCCCGAAGCCCTTCCCAAATATTCAGAGAGACCAATATCCTTTCCATCGACATCTCCCTTGATTTTATGAATCCCATATCGATGACCAAAAACTCCCCTAGAAAAGTCTCAATAGCTTGGAAGCATTTTTCGAACCAAAAGTGAGGAGGGAGGCCCAACAATCAAACCTAGATTGGGATGGAATCTAGGGGCTCACTTGTAGCATCAAAGGTGGGATTCCATAACTTCGTTAGGATCGGAGAAGAATCAATTGAGCAATTTTTTTGTAGAATGGCCATCACCTATAAAGGCTCCGAGAAAATAATCATGAACCAGCCTCTAGAGAGTTGACAGATTCTAGGTGGGGGGTTGGAGGACGCACCCCAATTTGACTTAGCCTATGCATTCAAATACTTCTCGTTGAATTGTCGGCCATACGATTTTCCAACTATGGTTTCATCAGCCATCACCGCCACCCCAGACATAGTTAGGTATTCACCAAGAATGAAATTGGGGTTTGCCTTTGAGAACCGAATGCACTTGTTCTTTTTCCTACGCCTAGGCCCTAGAGCACCAGAAAAACCTTGGTCCAGTGCTAAATGTGCATTATGAACTAGATCCACATAGAATACTGAATCCCACCCATTGATAATTGAGGGAAGTAAATTGGAGGCAATAAACCCTTCTACCGACTCCCTGGAAACCTGTCCCAAGAAAAAACCTTGATCCACAAAAGGGTAGAAGAAGTCTGAGGATGAACTCTGATCCAATGCCTATGAGTTCGCGAACCCTATGTTCAAACCTTCTAAGGCCACTTCTATAGAGGCCTCATGGAAACCCACCAGCTCCCCCTGATTTAGGCACGGTGAAACAGTCACTGCGGGATCCAGAAACGACAAGGAGATGTTTGTCGGGGACGATGAAGAAAAAACCCATAGTGAATAGCAGAGAAAGATCCCTCAAAGACCAAAGGAGGTGGAGTGCAAATTGGAACAAAGTAATAATATTGATTGAATTTTTTGATACCCCCAGATGCCAGTACTTTACTGACCCTAGCCTCCCCCCCTAGCCAAGAGAGTGATCTCGAAGTTGACCCAAAGAATATACCAGTTACCCCCAACAAATGAGAGAAGAAATAACCCCGAGCTTCTAAGGGTTCCGCCTCCGCCAGTTGTACCGGATAGGAATATAGGGGGATGCCAACTGTCCCCATCCAGGGTAACAACTCACCCGGATCTGACGAGTAGTTGACTTCTTATTTGTAGGTATCCATAAGATCAACCCTTACCACCAAGACCTATACTTCCAAGCCGCGCTATAGACTCACATAATCTTCCTCCACTGTTGATGAGTACCGCGGGATAGAGTAACCCTTCAGTTGTCGAAAAGGAGAGAGCGGGTCGATTAATGCCCAAACTCGAGGCCCTAGGCCCAAGGTCATGAATCGAAACTCATGAGACCGAAGGTGCGAGCCACAGAGATCCATTAATGTGATAATTAATTCTAATAAAAATATATTATATGTAATGATTATGTATTTACAAAATAAATACATGTTTTCCAATATTATATGCAATTCATAAAATATGTAATTAGAACTCAATTTTTAACCACCATCTTGATTTTTTAATTTTTTCTTTTCATTTCATAAATATTCTTCCTTTGTTCTATTTTGGCATCACCTTGCACCGATATAAAAACAAGTATACAAAATTCATGTATATATGCAAAATAATTTTGAAGTACAACATCTCTAAATCACATTAAAGAATTAATGAAATTGTTAGATATCGATTCAAAACATGGTCACCATATGTAAATTTGTCAAAAGATAAATTTGTTTGAATCCAATAAGATTTATGCAACTCCCTCTAGATCAATCCTATGTTAAATGTATAGGATAAAGGAAAAATAATTAGCACATTTAAGCATTGGCTTGTGATTCTAAAGTATGGATGTGGTGGAGATGAGTATAATAGTACTGTTGTAAACAACTTTAGCTTAGTAGGTTGAATTAATAACCCATGTGAGCATTTATAGTTTATGAAATCCTCCTACATTTGTTCTCAATTTTCAACGTATATAATAGGCTCGAAAGCTTTCTCGGATTGGTAGACAATTTCTTCAATAGCTTTTTTTTTTCTCCTTCTTCATGAGATCATCCATAGCACATTAAATAAGAATGTAATTGGTGACTGGATCTCATCATAATTAGGGTTTTCTCATACTTGTATATTCCCTCCAACAACTAGTCATTTGTATGTTAGTATAACATATTCTCATAATAGGACCTAAAGTTGTGAAGAAATAATCTCCATTAGTGCCTGGACAATAAGAAGAAAAAAGTTCCATTCCATAAGAACCTTTAATGGCTTTCATCAATAAAAGAACATTTACAAACTTGCCAATCAACACAGTATTCAAGATGCAGTACAATAAGTTTAAGAAAATTATGGCCTACATCCAAGCTCTTATATTTATAACATTTTTCATCATTAAGATTTCCATGATCTCGGTTTTAGACTAGTGCATGAAATAATTTCATTAATCCATCATTGGATAGGTAGGCCAGGAAAATTTTCATTAGACGTTTGGACATATGGTTATTGACTTAAACAACATGATAATTGTAATATTTTTTATTAAAAAACAAATTCCACCATTAAGATCATCACAACCTAATCTCATGCTAATCTATCTAATCTATCTAGTGGTTGTTGTATGCTTGGGTATCACATACGATTTCATGTTGTTGCAATTGATAATTATTTCTAAGTTTTAAAAAGGGTTCTCTATAAGATGCGTTAATTGGTTATCCATATGAACATATACATCTAGAGGAAAGGGGACAACATAACTTCCATTTGTATTCTCTTTCATTCATCCCACCTTAAGTATTTCCATTTATCAAACACTAAGTGTTTTTATCTACATTATACCCTTTTCTCCTACAAATTTCCTTTAACTGTGATGAATTTCTCTCATTACATTCTCTCTCACTCCCCCTCCACATCTGTATCACTTTCTCATCACCCTCCCTTTAGTTTCCTTCCCCCTCCATTTTCCACCCTACTTCATGCCTCTGATCCACCTCCTTTTCATCCTCCATGCCCCCATGTCCAGTTAAGTATAATTGTTAAAACACTAGGTTCGTGAGAAAAAATGTGATGGGAACCCTTGCCTTCACTCACTACACTTTGATGATTTGATGGTTTGGCATGCAAATTGAATAATATTTTAGTTTTTTTAACTTGATGTGAATGATCATAAGATTACTATCAAGGGAAAAATTGATCCCAATAAGATATTCAAACATATTCATATAAAGGCCAAGAAATAGGTCGAGATGATCTCATAGAATGAGTATGAAGAAGAAGGAAGCTAGTGGTGGTGGGGTAAGAAAGATGATGGGGAGGATAAAAAGTGATGTGGAAAAATAGGTTAGTGATGAATACAAAGGTGACGGTGAAGAAAAGAAGGCTTACAAAAATCAAAATAAATCCCCTATTCCTAGATATGTATTTAAGAATTTTCTTCCCCACTAGCTCTTTAGTGATGAAAACTGAAATGCATGGTCTATAATGTAACCCAACTCTTAGATTGTCATTCTTAAATATGCATTGGGGAAAGGAAACAACCCTTGGGAACTAAAACTTTCATATTTAAATATATGGAGGTCTAATCAATCTCATTGAAATCAATTTAGATGTTAGGAAAAAAATTAGATGGTCTTTATGCAAGTGGATGATATAACTCCCTCATACTATTCTTTCAATGCAAATGGTACTAAACCCACTAGAAGTTAAAGATGAAACTACCTCTTTTTTGTAGCCATGGAAAAGCCGTGTCATATGAAGCACACATGCAGTTGCACAAGGACTTCATCTAAATGAAGTTTATGGAAAATTTCTCTTAGATTAATGGGTTATAATTCTCATCTATGTTATATAAGTTGAGGTTATTGGGAAAAATCATTAGTCACATCATTGCATTCCACTATGAAGAAAAATTATAACATGTGGAGGAAACTTTAAAGGGCCATATTTGGTTGCTACCCAAGGTTTTATAAGTGGTGGAGGTGGAGGTTGATTTCCCCCACATCTACCCCCTCCTAGTCCAACCATTAGGTTTTGAAGGATAATATTATAACCTTCAATAGACAGAGAAGATGCAGGATCTTTCAAGAATGGTCTTAAAGAGGAACTTCCTTCTGGAGGGAATTCTAGAGGAGAAATTTGTAGATATATAAAAGGTCTTTGAGCAAACTTTAAAGAAAAACGTGAATCTAAAGGTTTTTCTATCAGATCTATAGATTCACTTACTTTGTGAACAACTGAAGGAGATAAATCTAAATGAGGATTCCCTGGGGGAGAAGACAATTGTGTTTCCCTAATGTTTCTCCGGGTAAAAAGCATTTTTGGATATGGATAAATTGAAGTCTAAGATATATCAGAGCTCCTTCTTGCATGTCTTCTTGTAGATACCAGATTTCCTTCTGTGGAATTTTCAGGTGAAATATTAACAACTAGGTCTATAAGACTTGTTCACGATCAAGAATTGGAGCTTACAATATCATACCCTAGGGAAAAATTACTTTAATGTTCATCCCTAGTCACAACTTCATTTCAGGTGTTGTTCCTTGAGATGTTCTATGATTTTTTTTGAACTATGCCAAGGCACCTCGGGAGATAAGGATCAACTTTGAGCCTTAAATCCATGCCTATATCCAAAGTATTTTCTTGATCTCTCTCTCTTTCTCTATTTCTTTCCACTCAAACAATTTCATAGTAGATGACTGAAACCTCAACCTCAAGAGGCATGTTACCATGTGCATTTTAGACATTTGAAATTTCAAAGGAATAGGTGGATGAATTTTGAGAAAGACATTTACAAATGTAGTGTATTTATAAGAATAAATCTTGCAGTCTTTAATAGAAAGAAAATGTGTTGATAAATTAAGAATTCAATAGTTATAACAAAAAGCATGAAGATATGTGAAGGAAATGATTCATACCTCTTTAAAACTTCATACATTCAAATATAAAGAGGTACCATCTGCATACATTCAAACATATCAAGCAATATTGAAAGAATTGGTCATGTAATATGAAATCAATTGAATGTCATGATAAACGACATACAGTAACAATGAATGTGGTGTTAATCTACTACTTTGAGATTTTATTAATGAGATCTGATACAATTAGCCAAAAATGGGAGAAATGGTTTTACTAGAACACAAACATAATGGAAAAATAAGAATATGAATTTTACAGATTGAATGCATCATGATGTATGATCTCTTGAGTTGTTCTACCTTCATTACCTTCATGTGCTTGAGATATCTAATCTTGCAGCGTTGAGTATAAGAAACTCCTTAATTCCCCAAATTTTCGACCCTTGAAAATAATTCCTTATTCCTCTTTAATATCCATGTGCTCTATCCAAAACAACTTCTTGATACTGCTTACTACTTCTTTATTCTTTCAAACCACCACTTGTCTTGAGAGGGGCCCCACCAGAATAAAAAAAAATTATGTAGTATTTTACTTTATTTACCTTTATTAGTAGGCATATCATGTGCCACTTTATTCTCCTTTCCTTCCCATAGGTATCTTGGCATATTCACACATGTGATGCCAAGCGTTGTCCAGAGGGTATTCATTCTTGTTTATGTTTCTTACCAACTCATCCAAATAGGCATATATTTCATAGGACTATTGGGGAAGGTTATTAAAAATTCCTTTCAGTATGTGAAAAATCTCAAAATCCCCTACCAACATCTCTAGGACATCTTTCCCTAGTAAAACCCCCTGCAACTTGTCAAAACTTTTGTCATTATTATCTCTCTTCTCCAACTAGTCTTCATACTTATTTTATGGGAGTATGTTTACATTTCCATCCCAAGGGGGTGGAAACAAAAGTCTGGGGTGCTAAGTGAGAATTCTTTTGAAGGAGGCTACCTCCCCTATCATTTCATGTAATCTATTTTCAACATTTTGCATGATCCTTCTTAGTAAGAACCTTTTTAGCATCAATTATGATGTTAGTTTTTTCATTAACATTTAGGTCTTTGAGCTAATCCTTAGTCCTACTGTTAAGGAATTTTATAATTTCACTAGACAAATATGGTTTTTTTGTTGTCTCACTAGATGTATTTCTTATGTCTTTCTTGGTTGAGGTGAGTAACTTCATCTCATACCCTATTAGGGAGAAGTGTGACCAATTGTCAGATATCAATGTGGATATGTTATCCTAAATTACATGCTTGGCATCTTTAAGGGATAATTTTCCTATAACTTTGGTCTTTAATTTCTTCATCTCTTTTAGAGCCTCATCCTTGGAAACATTTATCTGACACAAAAAAACTTCCCTACTATTTGATTGCTCTTCCAATTCTATCACCCTTTCATATTTATTTTTCAGTTGGTTGGTCATAGTGCCTAGATCCATCTCTTTCACACTAAGGTCAACCATCACTTTATCTAGGAATTCTACTGGGTCATCCAAGATGGTCTACTCTATTATGGACTTTACTATTTGGACTAGCTAAGTTTGTTGTTTCTTGAAAGTCTCATTTTCTTCCTCCAACCTCTCATTTTCATGGTGCAACCTTGTTATGACCTTCTTACTTTGAACTAGATTGTGATAGAGATGCTCTTTTTCTTGATGGTTGGTTTCCAACTTTGTGGTTTGCACCTATTGAGGTTTAGGGAGGCTAGGCCTCTTTCTCAAAACCTTGATCTCAATATGTTTCTACTTCATCAACTATCCTATAGAAGAGGAGTATTTGGGGTCTATTCCTGGAGATATTATCTTCTTTTCAAGATCTACTATATTTGTTTGATTTTCCTTCATGGTAATCTTTTCCTGCTTCAGTTTTCTATTAATAGTGTGCACCATTTCCCTCATCTTCCTCTCACTAGCATAGGATTGAAGCACCCATCCTTTAAATGGAATGTCACTTTTCTAATGATGAAATTCAATTACATCAGTGGGTTGAATCTTTCCCATATTGAGTTTGACCTAATCTTCCTTTTAATCTACAATAATGATGGGATTTGGCACCTTTGACTCCAACAAGGCCAAATTAAAGGTGTCTTGTTGATAAGAAATTGTTGTTAGTATCTTTGTCTACATTGTCTCTTCCCTTTCTTGGGGGTACATCTCCTTTTTCATCTCCCTATCGTGCCTTGTAATGTCCAAGTAGAGAGAGAATAAGGAGGGTTTCTTTTCTATTGCTTCCCCAAAAACAATTGTTTTCTTAATGGCTCTTGTTGATAGCATGGTTGAGGGGAGGTGCTCAATATTTAAGGCTTCTCTCTCAACCTCACTCTCCCCTTTAGTTATTTGTGGAACACCTTTTACTTTATCCAAACTACCTATCACACCTTTTATTTCCACCTCCTCATCCCCCTTAGGATTTTTTTTTGTTTCCCATTTGCATCCATCCTTGACTACATATCTAAGAATGATCTTTTTATAGGATGAGTGGTTTGGACTCTGCTGGCTTGGGATGATGAGGTATTTGGGTTGGGAGTCTCATTTAATAGGATCTTATTTACCTCCTCCCAATACGCTAGGTTTGTATTCCTCTCTACTAAGACATTGTGAAAATAAAATTAACATCTCTTTTGTTGCAACAAATTTTTTTCTTTGTTGAAACAAAAAGGGGCCAACATATTTTAGCAATGGGAAGGTGATGGATTTTCTATGTTGGGAAAAAAGAAATGACCAGACAACAATCTTTTTCTGATATACTCCAGAACCAACATTATTGGTGTTAAGAAACTAGGGATCCTAAAGGGATCTTATTCAAAAATGTAAACTTTAATGATAGTATGGTCCTATACTAGGTATCAATATACTTTCCTAGCATCCTTGATCAGTTGTATAATGTGCCTAATTCATGGGATGACTATGGGAAGTGGGGTGTCTTGTATTAGGCTATATATGGCCCTCATGTATTTTTTTTGCATACAAGATGAAATCTCTATTTTGTTTTTGGCTTCTCATCTCTTGGCTCCATTCATTGATTGGATTCAATCTCCCATTATCATATGTGATTTTCATTCCCCAAGATTCAAAGTAGGGGTGGTTTTGGGAGAGGATGAGATATACCAGTTAGAATTGATATATGAAGGATTTGGTGCTATGGAAATTCTCTAGTTGAGCTTGCATGAACTCATCTAAGAGATAAAATTAGTTAAACTTGGGAAGAATCATGGAGGTTAGTGACGATAAAAGAGAGAAAAACCCAAGGATAGCCTCATCAACTACCCTGCCATGGTCATAACCTAGGATTTGGTAGATAATCACCAGAGCTTTCCTGATAGTTGTAGGGAACATGACATATTTAAATGGAGGTGAGGTAGTTGGCACTAGAGTATTAGGGGATAAAAGTTTCCTAATATGCTTTCTTTATCAGTTTGAGACAACTCTTGATATATGGCCTCTAAAGTATGTTCTTCTAAGGTCTCAAAGAGGCTTTAGGGAAATAAATAATTTGGGATAGGGAATCTCGAGATATAGTGAAGGAAATTCGATGCCCATCTACGGACAATCATTGTACCCTGATTATCTTGGTAATTCGTTGCACACTAGTGAACAATCTCAAGGAAATTGAAAGTATGTGGGATGTTGGACTGGTCAATGTTCGATTCCCATTGGTGTAGATAATCCTGACCATTGTTAGCATTGGTCTGGGAACTTTAAATGATTTTTCATAGGTCAAGAAAAGACAGGGAAAGATAAAAAATATTTCCATCTCAGTCAATTAGGGTCTCATCTGTAGTTGAATGCTTCTTAGAGGACTATGACTTGCTACAGTTTGTAACAATAGCCATTTTACTAATTCAATGATAGAAATAAATTACATTAGTGAATGTAGGGACTATAAGAGTTCTTGGGCTAGCTTTTGAATGTTGGAGGTTGTGTAGGAGGAGGCCGTTGTAGTTTGTTTGAAATATTGGGCATCTAACTTGGCACTTTGGAGATGGTTCTCTTTGTGTGCAATGATGGTTTTTTCCCTTATTTTAACTTTTTGAGTACCATGCATCACCATGCCATTAATAAAAAAAATTGATGTAGGCAAAGGCACGAAATTTGAGTGACATCAGCTTGGTTCCATGAACACGTTTCAATCTGGTATTGGTCCAATGTGGAATCCAGGTGGCACGAGGATATACCACATGTCATTGGGTTTAGGGTTGTTGATTCATGCCCTTCGTCACTTTTGGTGGGTCCCTCTTACCCAAGTGTCAATTGTTGGTTGGTCTTTGCAGATGCCTTCTCAGTAGGCACACATGTATTTTTTTAGTCCTTGGGTCCACTATAGTATGACCTCTAATTGTGTAATGTCAACACCACGCAGTGCCTCATCAGCTTCTAGGCATGTATCACGTGGGGGGAAAGAGGAGTGGTTTTCCCCCAAACCACAAACGACTATCGTATGCCCCCAATGGTGGTTTTCCATTTTCCCTTTTGTGATGCAACGCTATTTAAAAGTAGATGTGTGTCTAGTGTTAAACCACTATTGCATCGCCAAGGGGTCGTTTAAGCTCTTGTATGTTCGTGATGTGACATGTGATGAGAGTCATCGATCAAACTCTCTTTTGATATCTTTGGCGATTCCCACTCCCCTCCCTCATGCATCCTTTGGCCCTCAATATTAACCTTTGTTTCTTCTATGGACTTCCTCCGCCAACAATTTAGAGGGCTTCTAGGTCGTGATAAGCCCTATTTTCCACCCCGATAGGTGCTTACGCTCGATTTAGGTGCGGGAGTTTTTTTTTTAACTTATTCATTATTGAACACACAATTAGGTTTCTTCCTTTGTCCATAGGCTTTAGAAGTTATCCCCTTTGTCCCTAGTAGGCCCAACTAAGGTCCTATGGCCTCACTAATTTCTTCATTGATGACATAACTAAATCTTGTACTAATAGATGAGATAAGAAAAAAATAGTTTTCAATACTTTAGTATCTTGGTTAGTCTTTATGATAGTGAAGTTTGAGCCCACAAAATCCATAATGAGACTTGGAACAAAAAATCAAAATCTCCTTCATAACCTATAATTAAGTAATTAAATGCAACATTTTGTATCCCATTCTGTTGATTTTAACTTGATGACATACTCCCACAAAATGTAAAACTATGATTATATATTTAAATTATATACACAAATTTCTCAAGTTATGTAAATATACGCCATTTCTATGGATTTTAGT
The DNA here is from genome assembly GCA_032191745.1 of Picea mariana. Taxonomy (NCBI): domain Eukaryota; kingdom Viridiplantae; phylum Streptophyta; class Pinopsida; order Pinales; family Pinaceae; genus Picea; species Picea mariana. The sequence goes on from JASDQU010309701.1 coordinate 17,473, forward strand.
ATGAGCATGGACACCACAAGCTCAAAAGAGGTTGGGCTATAGATTGCATGGTTTAGATTAACTATTGGAATATAAAAGAAGACAATCATATTGATAATTTTGATAACACTAAATCTTAAAACCCTATGAAGTTTAGACATAAGGTGTGGAGTGGAAATGAAACCACTAGTATGAGCAAAGCTAAAACAATACAAAGAACTTATAAATTCTAATTTAGTTTGACCAAAACTACTTTTCCAACATTATGAGATTAAAGTATAAAATGAATTAATTTGTTTCCAAAATGAGGACCAATTTCCATGACCTTCATATTGAAACTAGTCATTACACTAACCCAAAGACACATAGGGGGAGGAAATTTGTAAAATTTTGATACAAAGGAGGTTGATGATAAGCATTATTTCTTTATCTTTCTCTATCCATAATAATACGTGGCATAGCTTAACTAAGTTTCATAATCTGCTTACTCTTTAGGTGCTCCTATCTTACAAAAACCATCATGATATTGGCACTTTCATTTCAATTGTGTTCAAATTTAGAGATAACATTTTGAAGTACATTTAGTTTCATAATATTTATTTATCTAATAGACCTTATAATTTGGTCTTTTCCAATCATAAGCATTATCATCATAATATTGGTTGTAGTTTATTTTTCCTTATGAAAGAGTAACTAAAAATAATATATTTATCTATATATATAAATGCTAATGGAAGCATCAATAATAATGCATTCTTAGAAAGGTGGGATGGTAAGTGTTTCATTTGAACTGCATAAGCTTCAGAAAGGATACCACACTGATGGTGTGGCTTCTTAGATAGTGTAAAAGCCTTCCTCCATTGAGAAGTGTAGCAACATCAGTGAACTAGATATTAGAATCGCCATCCTTGAAATTATTCATTGGAATTAGGTTGATGCAATTGCTGAGAATAAAGCCATGAAATATGTGTATCCAAGGTTAAGTATTCCATATGCAACATCATTTAGCAAGGATTTATCTTTGGTTCTTTGAATAGAAGACTCCATGTGGTTTTCATTGGTTTATGAAGACATTTAGCAGGATTGTGTACATATGCTCACATCTATGTTGAAATATATCTTAGTAAGGGTCTTTTAAACAAAATGATACTAAAAAATAAAATATTTCATTATACTTAAAGGTATTGGATTATGAATATTTGTTTTCAATACCTTATATGTCAACTTATGGGACATCTATAAGGTACATGTCATGCTTGAGTTCATCCTCCAAGGAAAAAGAGGAGAAAAAAGAAAAATAAATAAATTCCCATAGTGATGTTGATTAAAATGAGATAAATTAGCAACCACAAGGGTAGGATAATGATGATGATTGGAATGAGGTAAATAAAAAAATGTAAGTATTGATTGGGGAATCAAATCCTTCATTAGAGGATAGAGTAAAATACATGGATACAATTTTTTTCACTTCAATGGAGCTAGTTATACATTAAGGATCATTAGGTAGAACAAATAAACCACATGAATTCAATACCTCTAATTCAAATAATGAATTGGTTCCCTCTTTGAATTCTCATTTCCAATCTTATAACTTATCATTAGTTAATGTGGTTTCTTCTTCATGGGAGTGAAAATATGTTAGGAAGAAGAAAGGGAAAATGAGTATTAAAGATTATTTTTGAAAGAGACATGTATAGTAATTTTAAATTTTAGAAATGATATGTATATTAATTGTAAATTTTAGTCTAGTAAGTGGAGTTTGTGTATGTGTCATATGTATTTGTACATACATTTTTTTATAGTGTTTTGTCACTTGGTGGGCCATATTTTCAACCATTGGCTAAGAAACTACAACCCAAGGGCATCTAAGCCATCAAAAACACCTGGGAATCGCACCTAGCTTGGGTCAACCCTTAACATGACTGGATTTTTGGGTGTCTCCTCCCAACTAAACACATCGTAAGGGTATTGAACACAAATTTCCTAGCAAACTAAACCTACACCTTAACCAAATGAGCTAGTGGGAATTGACTAATCATCATCATTATTATAAAATAAACAACCATGTTAAAAAGAAACCTTTTGAGGCATTTCAAAATTAGGGAAAGAAGTATTTTTGTCCTCAAATATATGAATCATCATTTTTTATTAATAAAAACATACATATCACATGTTAACCTTCAACAATCTTATTATACTAGGGGTATTTGTGAACACTAAATCCTTTTTCAATTAAAAAGAAAGCTTTATTTATGCAAAATTACGATTTCAATTAAAAATGTCTAACCAAAACTCTAACAATAGAAAAACAAAAAAAATTAAAATATAATATATTTAACTTCAGTACAAAATAAATATTTAAAATTATCTTTCAAATTACCTTAATATCCTCACTATCATCCTAATCACGGACTCATACTTTTCATTACCACTACAAGATGTCTATATAAAGTAATTACAAAACCATGTACATATTTAATCAACCATAAAGAAGTAGATAAAGCAATTAAGTTATTTAAGTATTTAAAACAATTTTTTATAAGTTTTATGGGATCTTAAATCTTATAGAGCTATTCCAAAATCTTTACGTTGGAATTTTGTTCATGAAACTTTGTTTTCAGGGTTTTGGTTAGATAACGTAAATGGTTAGATTTAAAAGAAAATAACTTTAAAAATGGTATAACTTGGAAAAACAACAAACGATTTGAATACATATATCTATCTATATTTAGAAGAAAATAACTTTAAAAAACATAAAAGTTAATGCTGTGATGGTAACAACAAGGAGGATGACGATGATCTAAATACAATAATCAAAATCTAGATATCATTGTCAGAAAACCTCGAAAAAAGGGCAAGCAGAAAATTTCGGAGACTCTTAGTACTGGCATTTTAGTGTTGAAGCTACAGAACGAGCCCAGAGCTTGAGATGTTCTTTCATATCCACTCCTGCAGCATTTGGCTTTGGCGGTTCCCTATTTTTCAATGGGGATTCTTGAAACCCCATATTCTTGTTGCTATTGTCATGATCGGTTAATAAGCGCTTCAATCCAGGGAGAAGATCCAGTACTTGTCGGTTCAACATGTCTTGGCTGAAGTCAAAGCCAAGCTCCATAAAACCTTTTAGCTCTTGGATTTCCAGATCGGTTCTGTTTTGGGGGTTTCTCCTCTTCTTCTGTGATATATCCATCCGCCGCGAAACGGTCTCCGGCTTTCGCAGAGGTTCCCGTTGCAGAGGCACATGAACGCACATAGAATGAGCTGAGGGCTCGCCCTCCCTTCTCTCAGTAAGTGGAACACGGGGTTGGCCCTTGATATCGGTCATGGGGAATAAGTCCGATATCGAAACCAGAGGAGCCTTCTCTTTAGGAGAGGAGTCGTAGACGAATAAGTAGTTGTGGAAGAGTCGTACACGAATAAGTAGTTGTAGATGCCACAGCGCGAACCAAAAGCTAAGCGTTGGCGGTCTTTGACCGCAGGAATAGACCTAGAATTTTGATGGAGATGGGACGTGCACGCCGCTTTTGGAGTAATTATGGAAGAATGGCAGCGTTCTCGACGGCCAGCAATATACACCCGGCCACCCAGCATTCAAGGTTGTGGATACTATGGCTTATATACTAAGGTGATTTGAGGGTGTATATACCATCTGTTGTAGCATTGAATGTTGTGTAGTAGGCTGCTTATTGTTGGTCATTTGAGTAGTGTGGTCAAGAGGGATAGACTTAGAATTTGATGGAGATGGCAGGTTCACGTAGCTTTTGGAGTAATTATGGAAGAATGAGAGCGTTCTTGAGGGCCAACAATATACAACCAGCCACAAAATATTCAATGTTGTGGACATTATGGCGTATATACCAAGGAAATCCACTGGTATATATACCATTTGCCGCAACATTGAATGTTGTGTAGCATGTTGGTTATTGCTCGTCCTTTGAGTAGTGTGGTCATGAGGGATAGACCTAGAATTTTGATGGAGATGGCACGTGCACGTAGCTTTTGGAGTAATTATGGAAGAATGACAATGTTTTTTATGACGAGCAAGGCCACACAACATTCAATGTTGTGGATACTATGGCATATATACCAAGGTGATTCGAGGGTGTATATACCATATGCCGCAAAATTGAAAGTTGTGCAGCAGGCTGCTTATTGCTCGTAGTTTGAGTACTGTGGTCATGAGGGATAGACCTAGAATTTTGATGGAGATGGCACGTGCATGCCGCTTTTGGAGTAATTATGGAAGAATGGCAACGTTCTTGACAACGAGCAATATACAATCGGCCACACAACATTCAATGTTATGGATAATATGGCATATATACCAAGGTGATTCGAGAGTGTATATACCATCCATTGCAACATTGAATGTTTTGTAGCAGGTTTCTTATTGTTCGTCGTTTGAGTAGTGTGGTCATGAGGGATAGACCTAGAATTTTGATGGAGATGGCACGTGCACGCCGCCTTTGGAGTAATTATGGAAGAATGACAACGTTCTTGACAACCAACAATATACAGTCGACAACGCAACATTCAATGTTGCGGACACCCTAGCGTATCAAAGTTATCTGATGGTGTATATACCACATGATGCAACATTGAATGATGTATAGCAGACTGCTTATTGCTTGTCGTTTTTTAGCAGTGTGGCTATTGTTTCTCCATACCCGCGAAAGTTCTAGTGGGTCAGTGGATCGAAGGTTAGTTTAGCTTGCAATATTAATGTGGCATCCCAAAATGATGTCATAGATGTTTTTTCTAACATGTGCTTCAACAATTTGTGGTTTTTCCTCCCAATGTAGAGATGTGGCGATCAATAGCCACCCCAAACATCCATAAAATATGGTCATCCATGACCACCCACCTGGGCACATATTCTAGTCATGACACCATTGATATCTTCACCCCATATTTCAGAGAACGTTTATCACAAACTTAAGCATCTTGTCAAAATTATTTCTTTTTTTCATCTCGAGCCTTGCAACAATGCCTTGCCTCGATCGCAAGGGTTTGCTCACATCATGCCTACTACAAGCAAACTACTCCTCTTCACTCAAGGTCTACCCATAACTTTGTCTTGAACTACAAAGTGAGATAACCATACCAATTTCAACTCAACTTAGACTTATGCATTAGAACATTTCCAACAAAACTTAGTTTAGTTTAACACTTATGAAACATGTAAGCCCACAAAGAAAAGCATTCACCATGAAGAGGATAGAACACAACTCGTGAGTTCTAGTGGGCCTAACACGCTTTTATTCTCTTATATAGAAGAATGTTACAATGATAGAACATGGGATCTTTGTCAATTTCTGCAACTGATTATTACGCTGAAAGGCGTATACCTATTGGAGATCGACACAATTACTGATCTTTTAATCTTAAATTATAATCTGATGGCTACATATTGAAGATGCTAATATATTCTTAGTCGTCCTCCAAAATCAATGAATCAGATTTATTGTTGATAACTTCCTTGCATTTATGAATGCATCAGTTAACCTGTTTACTCTTTAACATTTACCTAATCATATTAAGAGATTACTGTAACATCATATGATTGCCATGTTTAAATAATTAACCTTTGAGATTACCACGTTTAGCAGACACTCCTTCAACTTCATTCTTGGAAATTACACGTATTAGACAAGCCATGTTTCCATGCTATCACGGATTTAATCAACTGTTCGCACATTTCCTCTACCTCAGATTTCCTCAGTTATAAGCCTTTCGACATTCACCAGCTGCGAGTTAGCGGCTGTGCTAGTAATAATACAAAGAGACAAGGTAACTCGCCTTCCAATACTGCCTAGCTTCTCAGCCCACCTCAACCATTATCGCAACTATAGGCCTGCCTCCTGCAAGTCCTAATCACAAGTTGAGTGACCAAGCCAACTTGGGTGACCTGCAATGTTAAGTCCTAGATTGTGATGTTAAGTCCTAGATTAGAACACTGCATATACCTTTGTTGACTCCTTCTTTCCTTATGCTTCCTTGTCGAATGATTGGTTGATGCCTTAGCTCGTCCAAGTCACCTCATACTGAGATGTTTGTTTTCCACTCACTTGGGAAATTGCATTGTACGAAGTGAGTTGGGCTAACTCGACCATCACTCACGTTGGTCCACTTGTGTCATGCCAATCTCATCTCCTTTCCCCGTCAACTAAGTTGTTTGTGCTCCAAGCATCTATTTGGCAAGTTGGCTTAGTCTTGAACCTCAAATCATCCAACCATCCACACTTCTGTTATCCTCAAGTCATGGAGGCAAGTCCCCCCTTATCCTCAAGTCATGGAGGCAAGTCCCCTTGGGTCAATACATCGAGATTTTGCATCCACAACATCCCTACTCGTCCCATATAAAGTCCCAAGGATGGTGACCACTCCATCCTTCACTTAGTCGAGCATGTCCGACTATCCCATCTATTCATTGCGATGTTCGAAGCCTAGCATGACAATGTGCTCTCTTCCATCCATGGTGGAGGTCTTACATCCTTGCACACTAAACTTGTTGCCATCCTGGAAACACCCAACAAACGCAAGCACCAAGATGTTGTTTCTCAAACTCTTAGACCTTGTCTTCATACTAGCAAAGTGCTTGTGCCTCTCACAATCGTTCTCCTCATTGGGTTGATCCATCCAATGGAAAAAATACTCATGTCATTGATTTGTGAGAACAAAGGAAGTCTGGTGGGCGAGTATCTTCTCAACCTCCAATTCATGTCTATCTACAATCATCACAGGGGCTCTAGATGGTGCCACCATGATCGAGTCATTTCCATCAATCTGACAAGATTTCAAGTGATTGATTTGGAAGGCAGGATGGTACATTTTCATGTGAGACGATAGCTCCCACTGATAGATGGCATTCCCGATCTTATGGAGGACATTGGATGGACCTTCAAACCTTCGCAACAAGGCACCAATCATACTCGTAGGTGGCTTGAACTAGTATTTTCCCAACTTGACGAAGAGCAAGTCACCCACTTTGAAGTATACATCTCTCTTGTCATGATCCACGCATTACTTCATCATATCCACCACGTTCATCAATTGAACCTAGGCCATCTCCAATTTGTCATGCCATCCCTTCATGAACCCTAAGGATCATGGGTTGCACCCATAATAGCCGTGAAGCACCGTGCAAGAGGTCAAAGGTTGCTACATATTTGTCAACTCAAAAGGACTATATCCCATCATAGAGATATTCTGCAAGTTGTAGTTGAATTGGGAGACATCCAACAAATTCAACCAATTTATCTAGTTAGCCCACACAAAGTGTCTCAAGTAGTCTTCCAAGAGTCCATTGATGCATTCGGTTTTCCCATCCAACAAATTCAACCAATTTATCTAGTTAGCCCACACAAAGTGTCTCAAGTAGTCTTCCAAGAGTCTATTGATGCATTCGGTTTTCCCATCTGTCTATGGATGGTAATTTGAGATCTACAACAACTTTGTCCCAACATGTTTGAATAGCTTTGTACAAAACCATTTGATGAGTCTTGTGTCTTTGTCTGACACAATGCTCAAAGGGAAGTCCCAATACTTAACTACATTTTTTAAGAACATCTGGACCACTTCTTTCATTGTGCAAGGCATCTTTGTTGGAACAAAGATGGCATACCTAGAAAAATGATCAACCATGACCATGATTCCATTACGCCCTTGTGCAACCAGAAGTTGGGTGACAAATTCTATTTAGACGCTTGCCCAAGATGTCTCTAAAATTGGCAAAGGATGCAATCGACTAACTTGCTTCATGGTGTCTACCTTGTCTTTTAGGAATACAAGAAAATTCTAGACATGCTCCTTAGTGTCATTCTTCATATGCTCCCAATAGTATCCTAATTGGCAATGCTAATGTTCTTTGTTGTTTAGGGTGGCTAGCCCAAGCTCAATGATGACATTTCCTTATGAGCTCCTTACGGAGGTTACACAACTTAAGGACATCGACGTGCTCACCAAAATACAAGAATCCTTGATCCATCCAAAAGTTCTCCTTATTTCCTTCCTTCACATACTTCATGATGTTCACTCCCGCGGGATACTTTGCAATCCTTCCTTGATTTTGTCTTGCATCTTTGTCAAGAATTGAGTCTGACTACCCACTTGTAACGACAAGTCATCTTCCTCCTCTACATAAAAGTGTCGTGCCTTCTTTCTCAAGGCATCCACAGTTGTGTTTAACTTCCCAACTAATACTCAATGGTGATGTCAAACTCTGCCAAGAAAACTTTCCACTGTGCATGCTTGGCTAGCAATTTTGGCTAGGTGGCAAAGTAGCTCATCACCACATTGTTTGTCTTCACAATAAATGGCTTGCACAACAGGTACTTCCTCCATGCTTTTAGGAAATGCATTATTTTCATCATCTCCTTCTCATGAATAGGTTACCTCCACTCATAGTCATGCATATTTCTAATCTCATAGGCTACATAATGACCATCTTGAGTCAAAAATCCCCCAATGGAGAACTATGAGGAATCTTCCTACACCTCAAACGAACTCTCAGAGTCTAGCATCATCAACAATGTTGTTGAGACAACTCTATGTTTGGGCTCGCAGAACACTACCTGGCACTTCTTTTTCGAGTTCCCTCAATGGAGATTAAATCTTAGAGTATCCCTCCACAAAAATGCTATAATAGTTAGCCAAACTAAGGAAATTTCTTACCTCATGGATTATTCACATATCCTTCCAATATTGAATCACTCTTATCTTTGCAGGGACCATGTAGATGCATCCTTTCCCAAAGACACACTTGGACTTGTTCAAGTATAGTTGATTATGTCTCAATGCCTCAAGGAATTCCACCAAATTCTTCTTCTGATCCTCCATGTTCTTATCGAAAAAGAATAACCAAAGACTCAAAAATACCACCTTCTACAATCCTCACTTGGTAATATCCCTACCTTAAGTCTATATTCGAGAAGACTTTGGCCTTGTCCAACTTTTCAAAATAGTTTGCGGATAAAGGTAGGGGATACCAGTTGTTTATGGTTTTCTTGTTCAATGCGTAGTAGTCCAAGCACATTCTCAGCTTTGCGGTGTCCTTATTTTGGTAGAGGACCAGGGCACCATATCGATATTGAGAGGGTCAAATGAAATTGACATCAATAAGAGGTGATTTTAAGAAACCCCCCCCCTCCTAAATTTATATGTATAGAAAATGGACGAATCCCCACGATTCATAGGAAAATTCGAAGGCTATTTTATCAATAATATAATATGTATATATATAACTTTTTTGGTTATTTGTTTACTGTTGTATACAATCTTGTAAAATCTTGGTGACTCTTTTACTTAATTATAAAAAAGTGTAAAGTCTTAGTGAATGTTTTGATAAAGTATAAATCCATATATTATAATAGGAAAAGGTATTCATTAAACTATAATATACTCATTTTACATATTTGGAAAAAGAAACATAATGTGTCCATCCTCTAGACAACACTACAATAAACATAATTTTGATCAATCACAAAGGATGCTCTTTGTTGTGTTTTGGGAAATTATCAATGACAAAGGATGGACAAAATTTAGATTCATAAAAAATTACAATAAACATAACTTTGATTACAATGGTTTCATCGCTTGTTTCAAAAATGTATTGAGGCCTTTCAAATGAAATCACTTTTAGTATAGTTGAATAATATTTGCAGGTATATTTAGCAATGAAACAATTTCCCTCAATATCTACAATAGAAAAAATATTGAAAAGAAATCCCAACCTTCTATAATGGTAAATGGGAAGTCCTTACATTATATGCAATAAACATCACAAATGTYGYGGTGCATTTTCTTTCTTTGCTAGTTCCTGGTATTCACATGGGTGCACACATAATTGAAGTATGATTACCATGTATTATACTCAAACATATGCATATTTCATGCTGCAGATTCTTAATCAAAAGGAAAATGATTATTCTTGCACTGAAAAGGACTGAAGATGATGAAGGCTTCAATTTGAAAAGAAAAAWMTACTTGCATGATGCCAAAACTTGGTTCTTGAACTCTCTTGAAACCATTTACCATTCGCTTTGTGGAAAAATGCAAAGTTTCATGTTGGAAGGAACAATCCACCTAAACACACCAACAAATATACTATCTTTTTCATGAAGTTATATTAAGATTAATTTATTCCTATGAAGAAGAAAAATAAYGGTGTTTACAAAATTCYAAGAATTGTGWCTTTTGTAGTTCAATTATGTTTTACATAAGATTCAACAATTCAAGTAGCTAGGCGACGATTTGACAAAAMTATTATTGTGTGCATAACTGATTTAAAAAGAAAATAATAGTATGCATACCTTGCTTTGAATAGCATTCACTAATGCTTAATCACAATATGAACCATGCACTGCTTATAGAGCAGGGCATTGCAACGACATTTGATTTGAAGGAAACAATATGGTATGTAACTATATAGTGCAGAACTAGGATGATGATCACTAAACATTGGAAACCCATAAATTTTCTATATACTAGTTAGCTAGCATAAATTATAAAAAAGGGCTAGATAACCAAAATATAAGGTTAGTGACCAAAATGAAAATAACTATGTGTAGACTCACATTTGAACCAACAACTATAATTATAAAGTAGACACATTAAGCAAAGATTCAAAATTCCAAGATTAAGGTTGTTCACTGAGACAAAGTGTATAGTAGACATTTACCGACATATATGTTAGGAAAGAGAGTTATGAGTATCTTAGAAATATTTCCCGAAAATTCATTGAAAATAATACCAAGTCCCCTGTTGGTGATGCTTGATTTGCAGAGCAATATTTGAAAGATATGTTTTTAAATGATAATTAAGGAATCTCAATATTTCCTTCAACACAAGTACTGGAAGTTATTCATAATGGACGTAGAATTTATAACCTACAAAATAGAAATGGAAAATATTTTTAAATGCCCATATGTATTCCCTTACCCACTCAAGTCTAGTAGTTGCAAATTGTTAAAACTTGATTCAAGGGAAACCACAAATGCATTAGTAATTTTTTTCTCCAAGATGCATTTAGGAGGGACATAGAGCTGATGGAGGGCTTTACTCAGAGTGTTATCACTCATATATACATATCTCCACATTATCCATATCATCCACATTTGTCAATTACCCACATTCTATTCTTTTCATTTTGTGAAACCTTCTCATTCTCAAACACTTGGCATGTTGTCCAAATCTAACCTCAGGCCCCAATTTTAAATTTACAAGTCTTGAAGATATATTTATTTGTGCTTTTACTTTGATGTGTTCACTTCATAATTCTTCTTATTCCTAGAATTATTTTTCTTCCTGCCATTTTTCTTGACTTCTTGTCCAACACTTCTTGATATTCTAGAAATTATCATCCTCTCTTGATGAATACAACCTTGGATCTTACTAATGACACTTAAATAGTAGAAAAAAAAGAGGATGATGTATACTTCCTTAAGGGTGGGTACACGAAGTTGGTGGGCAAAAAGTGGAAAGGGGTTCAGCAATAACGTGCACTCACAGGAATGCATATGCATTCTCAACAACACACACACATTATTAATCCTATAGGTTTGGTAAGGCCCAAATCTCCAATAAGATTTCCACATAGTTCTTTTAGTAGGAACGTGCATGCATTGTACACATTCTTAAGAACGTGTGTGCAGTCCTAGCAGGAACGCACACATGTTCTTTCTATGCCATTTTTTTAAGGACCACGGGCACGTCTTGTGCTCATTTGCACACCATGTCTCATAGATTTTTTACATTGAGAAAGAAAAGAGGACAAGTAAAGAAGGAGAAAATCCCATGATCTTGCCACTATGTTCATAAGAAGAAAGGTATGAATGATTTTTTTTTCATTTCCTTTCTTGTCTTTGCGAAAATACAAAAAAAATAGTCATAGATTATGGATGTAAATCCCAATGGATTTGAAATCTTATTAGAAAGGTTCACTATAAATAATTAATACTTGAATGTAAATCTCTCAACAATTCACCAGTCTTGTATAGGTTGTTTTCAAGTTCATTGTAAAGATAACACAAATTCTCTTTGTTTTACACAAAATTATGTTAATGATTTTATTGGGATAAAAAGATATTGTTGTTTGTAATACATTAGTCATAAATCCACTTATTAAATTGCCTTATTAAATTGTAACATATATTATAAAATGGAATACAGTGATAATGTAAAGTTCTCATCAATAGACCAACGAGAGAAAAACCCCAACCCACCACAACCACCCAATCTAGACACCGAAATTGATGAGGGGTTGGGTACTTTAAGAACACTTGTAGAACAATTAAGGGGCACCAGAGAACCAAGCATATTGTCCTTGGCTACTTCTTTTGACGTCATTGTGAGGTCCATTGCAAGCTCCCAAGGGGAATAAACTTATATTTTTGAGTATAGAACAATAATGTTTGAGTACTACAACACTGGATTGGATAGAAACCAAGTCAGAGACTTGGGTATTTAAAAACAACAACTATTGTCTATTTTTAGGGATCCTCGAAATGGAGAAGAACTACCTATGAAAAAAAACACATTTGTATTGACTAGAGTATCTATCCAAAGATTAGTAAAAAATTGTTGGATAGGTGGTATATGATATTTGATAAACCTCCCTGCAATAACATGGAGGTGCCTTTATTTTTTTTGAAAAAACTATGAGATGAATTTATTTTGGGTTTGCATGTCAACTACTTTGACATGGTTGAGTTCTAGGGGGTGGGTCGATGGTCCACACATGACCGAGAGCATGCTAGTCATGATCCCATGCTAGGTCCTCGTCCCCCTAGGAAAAGGCCTAACCCACTTTCCTATCATCCTCCTATTCCATAGATATTACAACAAAAAAAACAAGTTATTTCATCATTGACCCAGATCCTAGTGAAACCTCGCAACTTTGTTTCACTATTTCGGTAGGAGGTGCCCGTCGATGATATTGATAGAGGTGTTTCACTATCTATACATTCTTCTCCTTAAGGTGATTGTAAAACAACTGAAAGTAATGTTGTACGTAGTCTATGTCATGGCACCGATCATCGCTTATGTAGAAGTTATACTCCTTCAATATAACTCTATTTTCTTTCTTTCTATCTGTCCCATGCATGTATGTGATATGGACCATGTAACATCCCGCTCTTGCGCGCATTGAGCAAACTTATTCTTTGAGGACACTTGCTTGCTTATACTTTTGAGTATTTGATTTATGATTATGAGGCATTATGAATTGATGACATGTTATTTGGCTGCATTGACATAGACATGTTCTATTGACTCAATTTTCCTGAGTGTGTAGGATTTTGGACCTCAAGGATGTAGAGGCATCGATGGAATCCCTTGGACTCTGAATCGAGTCAGGGAGTGAACTATTGGGGGTTTGATTGTTGTATATCTGACATTTGTGCATATGATTAGATGATATGATATTGGATACTATATCTGACATGGTTTGTTGATGATGTAGGCTGATGATAGCTTGTCGACCAGACTCACATGTGGAGTAGAGGGGTCATGCATTACTACCAGAGACGTTGAGGGAGAGGCGTGGATAGCATTCCCACCACAGCCTACTAACACTCCCACCATGGCTCGAACTATAGGTTAATGACTACCTAGTTCGAGAAGACCCACAATGTTGTGAGGGAAGACTGCAACAGTCACTCACGATGATTCTAATGGGTGCGCAATAAGGAAGGGGCCTTATTACTTAGAGGCCCTTAGTCTCCCACAAGATCACCTGGAGGATTATTGACTTCAAGGGTTTTTTATGTCTACCAAGTTAGTCAAGAGGCAAGTGGCACCCTTGGAGCACGTGGTGTGTCCTAAAGGGCACATTGCACAAGAAAAATGGAAAGAGGCGAGTGGCACCCTTCGAGCACGTAGAGCATCCTGAAGTGCATGTCATGTTGTTAATTAATAAATGAATAAACCTAGATGGCCTTAGGACGAATAATGTGATAATAAAAATTTAAAAAAAGTTCCCTAATAAAATGTTGCCCAGCCTCGGAAATTAAAATCTAGGTCTAGGTGAAACTTGTGGTAAAAGAAAAATATTTTTGTAAAAATAAAAATAAAATAAATAAATAAAAATGATAATCATCATTAATCATGTGTCAAGAAGGGGGTGAGTAATTCTTTTAATTTATAAAAATATTTTGGGGGGATAAAATTTAAAAAAGGAGGGAAATAATTGTTTTGTCACTTGTACTAATTAAAATTTATTAATTAAAAAGAGAAAAAGGAAAAAGTTAATTTTCTACACTTGCCAAATTGAGTTTTAAATAAAAAGGGAAAGAGGGAAATCTAAAATAATTAGGAAACTAGGAAAAAGTGGGAAACATAAAAGGAAAGGGGAAACCCAAGGAAAAAGAATAAAGTCTAACTTAGTAAGGTATCTAGCATTTAAGAACTTTCTAAATTAAACTCAACTAGAAAAATTAATAAGGGGGAAAGCCATTAAAACTTGTAAGGGAATATGGGGACACCTAGGAGCGATTCTATGAAGATTTAAGGTGGGTGAGAGAAATAGGGGTAATTAATTAATTAATGAAATTAATTTATGGAGGAATGAAGGGGATGGGTGACACATGTATGGGGAGGATTTTTATGAATTAAATTATTAAACATTTAATTAAATGGGATTTTGGGAAAGTAAAGGACTTCGAAACTCTATATAATGGAGGGAGGAGAAGGATGAGGGATCTATTCTGTTATGCATAATGTTACGCTACAAAATTTTATACTTGAATGACTTAGCTTGTGGGAGTTGGGATACCCAGCTCGGTGAGGAGTGGTAGCTTGGCCTTGCAAGGCGAGCTGGGAGCTATTTTCTCTCTGTTTTAGTGTGCATGGCCCCTTTGAGGCTCGAGGGGCTAAGGGGGGAGCAGAGTACCCCTAGCATTGGCTGGGAGGTATCGGTGAAGTCTCATCGGTCGGCAAGTGAGAGCTGCACGGAGCGCGCGGGACAACAACTCAAAGCAGGCGACTTGGGCTATGGTACGCTTCCTTTAATTTTGCATGATAGATTACTAGTAAACTTATGCTTTTAGTTCTGTATTTTGGTTGGGTAAAGAAAATGATGGTCTTAGCATTTAGTTGATAAATTAATTCCCCCATAGCCTTTGGCCCGATGTTGATTGATTCCCATGGCCTTCGATCCCTACCTGTCTTGACCATCCTCTGGCTTATTGATTTGTGATGATTGCGGTTTATTTTTGCCTTCATCCCTAGCTCATCAGTCCATGCCTGAGTAGTCGGTCAGGAGCCTGATATATGGTTGTCACTTCGGTGTTAATAGACCTATGGCTCTAAACGCCCTTCTTTTCTATGTGTGGATGAGGAGCGAAGGATGAGTTGTCGATTCGTCTACCCCTGTTGATTTTCCTTGGTTGATTGATGGTCATTTCTCATTCTGGAAATTGAGTACCTCTACGTCTGATTTCTTAAACTTTGAAACCCTTGTGTTTCCTTGAAAGATAATCACTCTTTTTCCTTGATTGATAACCTCTGAGTTGAAGGCCCAATCTCTGTGTTTGGATTGTTTGCATGTGGATTGATAGATTTATTGAAAAACCATGTGGTGTACAATGGACAATGATTTATCCTTACCTTATCATGGATAGACAATTTTTTTGCATGCCTACATTGTCAATATGTCTACACTCTTTCTTACGATAGGGCTGCTAGTATTAGATATATGTGCAATTTTATACAATGCATGCGTTTCTTTCAGTTACACAGTAAAATTTATATTGTAGTTTCTTGATGGATTGGCAACGAATTTTCTTTGATTGATGGAGATAATGCTCTGCGAAATTTTTTTATATTGATGGCGTGACCATTGCCGAATTATTGCCTAGCATTTAATTTTTATTCGAATGCATTTTTAATTCGATACATATTGCTCTGCATTTTTCTTTTTATCTGAAGGTGTCTTTCTGCATTTTTCTTTATATCTGAAGGAATCTTTATATTTGAAGGCGTTTTTCTTTATTGTTGGATGGTTGCTCTAGCGATTTTTCCATTTTACCTTAGACTGCAATCATTGTTGGTTTACCTGGAGAATTGCCCCTCTGCTTGGATGACATTCTCCTTAACCTCTCAGCCTTAGTAATATGTTTGTTTTCAACTATTGGAAAGCATTTTTCCAACAAATTTCAGTTAGATATAAGGGCGAATTTATTTCCCTGTGTTTTCCTTATTCCCTCACGAGCTACCTTCATCTTCGTTGATGAACCCCAATGGTGATAGCTTCTTTATTTTCCTTCTGGAAGTGAGTTATGTGCCTGTAAATTCATATTGCGTTTAATGGTGCTACCCATGGCAACGAATTGGTGACTGTGGTGTAATAGCACTACCTTTATTTGCCTTTGCAATTTTACTTGCTATTGCCAGTGAATTAAGTGGTTGTGGTGGAGTGGTGCCAATTGATTGTTTAATTACTGAGTTTTGTGGATGATTATTTAATTACTGAGCGGTGCGAATTGATTATTTAATTAATGAGTATTGTGAATATATATTTCTTTATTGTACAATGATTATTTAGTTCCTTTCTGCTATGTGTATGGTACCACGATTTTTTCCCTTAAGACAACCTTTGTTGCCTGTGTACCTGACATTCACCCATGGTCTACACGCATTCCATTTTTAACTTACAACCAGTGCATAAATTGATTACTCGCATTATATATTGAGTTGTATTTTATTCAGATTACCTGGTGACTATGCGATCTATGCGCATTTCATTTTTTTTAATTGACAGCCAGTGCTTTAATTTGATTTAAAAAAAAGGAATTTTCTATTCATTTGTATTGTATTTAGAATGCCAGGCGACTTATAAACCTACTCACATTCTATTTTATATTTACAGCCATTGTGTAATTACACAGTAATTTTACTGCAATGAAATTTTACATTTACTTACACAACAACTTATTACCCTTTTAGACAACCACCTCATGCGTTTTATGAATGACATTAGTTGACCAACACATTTATCAAAGAACTTAATTGGACACCAACTATAACTTGTATATTAAAGTTTCAATTAATAATTCATACAACCTTGTCATTTAAGTTAAACTGGTTAAATTTCGGTTGGTTATTTTTGACATCAATGTCGTTTTTGGGGTAGCATAGATCACCTTTAAAAATGTTAAGAGTTCACCTTTTTAATGAATCTTGTATATTGCTGACAAGTGTTTGATTTGGTTAAATGCCTATTTTAGTTCACCTTTATGATGGCTTGATGACAATAGTAATGATAAATGTCCACTTGTCTTCCCCTAGACATCTTGCTTGACAGATATTAGGATGCATTAGACATCATGATTTTGAGTGTACTAGTTTTTTAGCTTGCGCAAGCATAATGGATGAGAGTTTAGTATATGCTCAGCTAAAACCTTACTAGCCTTTAGTTTTTGGCAGTTTTACGCCTCGCGCCTTAGGTCGAGCTGGAAGGGGTGATTGGTGTATCTATACACCATAGGTTGTCTTGTAGGAAACAAGAATCCTGCAGTCCTTCACGCAATTTAATTTGAAGGTTATCTTGCATCTTGTCTACTCGTTGCTTGGGGGCGTAGGCGTACTCTTCCTATAAGTTATTTCAGCTCCTAGAGCATCGGATTATCTAGAGTCCTCGGTCCAGATAGGATGTGTTGTGCCAAGTTTATTGACGCGTCTATCGCCTGGGGACGACATGATTCCTGATGAGGGGATCATGCCATGCCCTATTGGATAGAAACGAACTAGAACTTATCTAGAGTCGGTACGTTCTATGTGAGTGTTATCGAGCATTGTAAGTTTCTTAGGTGCATGGGTGGAACACCTTCATGTGTTTGGTTTGCACTCCTAGATGTAGTGTCCCCAAGGCCGAGCCCCGATGTAAACTATGATCTGAAATTGATTGTGAATATGTGATATAGGCTGGTGAACCAAGTTTAGTATAAGATGGAAGGCTTATGTGTTTGTTAGGCCAGGAAGCCTAAATGTTTGAGGGCCAGGAGCCTGTTGTTGTGCTTGTAAGTATGCAGAATATTTAATAAAATATAAACATCGCTAGGTGCAGACCGACCACGATGAATGAGTGAAGGGGGACTGAGCGTGCACAGAGTAGGCAAGGAATTAGGGGTTGGAAGGTGGGAAAGGGGCTAAGTGTTGAGCCTAGGGGCTAAGCCTAGGGGTCTTAAACCTAGAAATAATATTTTAATATTATATCAAAAGATATGTGCATCATATGTTTTTATCCTAAGTCCTTTTGGAAGGACACATGATTTCCCAAGTGGTGGGAAGAACACATGCTGGTGGAACGCATGCAGTCCCATGGGTGACAAGTGTCAACTCTGGCGCATGCACTAAAAGGTTGGGACGAGCCATGAGAAGGGTTCCTCCTCCTCCATTCGACCTGGTACGGCCCTGAGTGTGAGGGGTGCGAGCTTGTCTGCAAGAGACCTCGTGCAATCCTGAAACGGGGGGGAAAGCCTGTGTTTGTTCTGCGAAATCCATGTACACCCTCTGTTCTCAGAGCCGAGAAGATGGTGTTCGGAACAAGGGAGTCTGTGTAATTCCCTGCGTGGATTGTTGTCACGCGTTCCCATAATCAACACCATGAGACCTTGCCTCCATTGCTGAGCTTGTGTGAGAAGCCCGAATCTGTATTCCCAGTTGAATGTGGTGGTCACGCAGTGCTGGTCTGCGCATGGCATACTGGCCAGAGTAAGCCATTGTTGAGCTTGTGTATGACCCCTCTCCAGGTGAGGGAGGTGGTTGATGTTGGAAGAGGCAGGTTGTCAGGCCTGCGAGCAACTCTTTCCAGGTGAAAGAGTTTTTTGAGAAGTGGTTTCTTCCAGAGAGTGTCCAGCACCAGCTACGGGCTCTGAGACTTCCTGATCCGGCCTGTTTCCAAGACCCAGAGAGGGAGGTTAGCACCGATGGAATGTGCGTGTGAAGTTGTATACTCTCGGGTGGAACAGGCATGTGGGGAATGAGAGTCTGGTAGTAGTGGGCGTAAGATGGCATCTTTGGGAAGAATCCTTCCAGATATTTCTGTGTTGTCTTCCCTGTAACCTCAGCCTAGCCTAGGATTCCTTGCCTTGGGGTGGAGCTCGGTCCCAGCTCGAGGGTGACCCATTGTTGAGCTGATGAACAGTGTGGTCTAAGGCTGGGAGGTTCGTGGAAGGCCTGCACTTGGTTGGTGATTTCTACAACTGTTAAAAGATAAGTATCTGAATGATGCTTTGATCATGTTTGCATGACTGAGCTGTTTATGTATCATGTTTTCTGTTGTGTATATGAATTAGTATGAAGTGTTATTGATTGTTAATTATGGCAATAATTCATATGAATACTCTGTGTAGAATGTGTTTACTTGTTTAAATGCATGTGGAGTATATACTGGACTGTATGTGTTATGTGAAAAGTGCGTACAGATTGTTACATAGTGCATTAAAAGCCTTGGTAAGAAAAAAGGTACACTACAAATTGGTATCAGAGCCCAGGTTTCGACACTGAGCCTTGATGGGCCAATGGAGCGGTCTTTGGACCGAGAATGCGAAGAAAAATTGGGTCTGGAATGGCCAATTTCAGACCCTGGGTTGCTCCGAAGTGTCAAGGAGATACTTGACGAGTTTCTTTTAAAGCTCAGGAGGTATGGTGGCATTATGAAACCGCAGCCAGTGTGGTATGAGTCCATAGGGAGAGAGGACTCCACGCCGATGGTGTTAGAGCCATAGGATCTGTTCGGGAGGGAAGTCGAACCCTTGTAACTGTCATATCTGGAGAATGTGCACAAGGTTTAAATCCTTTGGATACTGCACAGGAGGTTACAGCCACACCAGGAGTTTAAACTCGAGAGGATCGTGAGTCTTGGGGTAGAGTGTTTTACGACATCGTAAACCCCGTAGCCCCAACAGGAAGTAGGACTACAGTCCTGGGAAATTGTGGTCACATGGACAGGGCTTGGCTTGGAGGGCCAAAGCACATCAGAGGATCATGAGCTCTGAGTACATGTGTAGCTCGACACCGCAAACCCCAAAACCCCGATAAGGGACATAAGACGATGGTCTTATAGAAGCTGGTCGTATGGATTAAAGGCTTAGTCAGTGGAGGCTAAGATGACAAGGTAGCGCATCGAGAAATTGGGAAATCGGGGAAAGTCCTGATAGAAGAGTCATCCATCGAAAATCGGGATTCGGGAAATCGGGAATCGTGGGGACAAGGAGTCCATGCGTTGTGAAACTCCGAACTCTGAAACCCCAATGAGCAGTTTGATTACGGTCACAAGGTAGAGGTCACATGGACCTTGGCATAGCTGGGGGGTTAAGGAAAAAAGGCGCATCGACAAATCGAGGATCGGGAGTTCGTGAGGACAAGAACTCATGTCGTCGAGGATCACAAAACCTCGATACCCGAAACCTCAATTGGGAACTATGCCACATGGACACGTGGAGTTGTACCGCGTGCCAATGGGGATGAGAAGAGAAGCAAGAAAGGTGGGACCCGATGAAGTCATTGAAAACGACATGGACCCTCATGAACTTGCCATGTGCCACCGTGGTAGTGGGCGACAACAGTGTTGTTGGCCCAGAGGGTAAAGTAAATCGAAATTTCAGAATTCGACAATTGAAATGACAAGAAGTGGGGAGTCACTGCATAATTAACTCTCGGGTGCCGAAAAACCCGAAGTTCCGGGTACCAAAAAAACCCGAAAGTTCCGAAAACTGAAGTTTCGAAAAACCTGAAAAGTACAGAACCATTGAGTGTTTTGTGGAAGAGAGGGAACTCTGCCAGGTGGGCATTTGAGTTAGTGTGCAGATAGTCACCGGAGAAGAGAACTCTTTGAGTTCTAGAATTCAGAGAAAGAATCCGCTGAGGGATTCTCACAAGATTACTGAACACCCAGAAACTCAGCCAGAAGCTGCTGGAGCAGATGGAGAAGCTCAGGAGGGACAGCACCAGCACGTGCATGGGAAGACCTTGCAAGGAGTGCAGGAGTCGAAGAATCCTCTGAGGATTCGAAGAAAGTAAGCTTAGGAGAGAAAGTGCTTTCACGCACAGAGTCGAGCTGCAAGGAGTTGCAGAGGGGAAAAGAATCAAAGGTCGAGGCCTTTGAAAGATTGAAATTCTCCCAAGGTTGGGAAGGAAGAGCGTAAGCTCAGAAGGAGCAGCGTCAGCTGTCAGATCGACAGGAGAGCAAATCTGGACCGTTGGTTTAAGTGTCCAGGAGGAGTTTAGGAGGGGCTGACAGAAGGAGGGGACCGATAGCCATCGGATATCACTCGGAAATCCCGTAAGTCATTGGATCGGGAGAAGGCGCACGACGTTTAACCTCTGGAGGAGGAGGAGCAGAGAAGGATGATTGATCTGAGCCGTTAGATCTGGAGCAGAAATCCTGTCAGCTGTCGGATCGAGCCGGAGCTGCACAGGGTTTAGTAATCGGGATATCGGCCATTGAGAAATCGGGATTCTCGAGGTCGTAAGAATTGGGACAGTGCAAGTTGCGAAATCCCGACGAGATCTGGACCGTCCATTGGCAGAGGACACATGGCGTAGATCTAGCACCATCGGTATTTTTGCGCATCGAAAAATTGGCATTCCCGTGGGCAAGACATCGGGGAATTTCATGTCGAAGAACCTGACATAATCTGAGCCGTCCGTTCAGGGGGACAGGTGTTAGAGATCCGAGGAGAGTCGATATAGTAGTCATCGGGAAATCGGAGTTCTCGAGGGCAAGAGAACCGAGACATCGAAAGTCTCGAAATCCCGGAGGAATCGAGACCGTCCATCTAGAAGGATGCGTGGCAGGAGATCAGTGCCATCGGCGAAAGTCCCGACAGGAGGTCATTCATCGGCTAATTGAAAATTGGGATATCGGAGATCCCGGGAGAAAAGGAACCGTGCACTTTGAAATCGCGATACGCGATACCCCGATCAGTAGGGGCCAGCTGTCAGCACAACAACGGAGGAGGACAGAGCCATAGTGGAGGCCAGCTGTCAGTGTAATAGAGCGTCAGGATTTGGACGATCGAGAATCCCATGGGTGTATGCACTTAGGCATCGCAAACCCCGAAACCCTGACGAGGGGTAAGGTAGTTGTCACGGAGTGACGGTCACGTTGGCCAGGGCCTAGCCAGGAGGGTTGAAGCGCATCGCAAATCGGGAAATCGGGAATCCTGGGGACAAGGAGTCCACACCCTTTGATATCGCGATAGGGAAAACCCTGATGAGAGTTTGATTACAGTCATACAAAGTTTGGTCATATGAGCGGGACCTGAGTCGAAAGGGCTAGCACGTGGAGGAGCGCATCGGGGATCAGAGAATCGTGAGTCTCGGGGACTTGTGCATCGTGATATTGAAAACGCCAAAACTCCGATGGAGAGTATGGCTGCGGTCATATATGAGCAGGTCATATGGACCAGAGCCTAGCCAGGAGGGGCTAAGGGAAAAGGAGAGCTCATCGGGAAATTGGAACTCGAAACCCTGATAGAGGGATATAAGGCTCCGGTCTTATGGTATGTGGTCGTATGGACCAGGGCATAGCAAGTAGGGACTAAAGGCGGAAGGGGAGCTCATCGGCAATCGGGGATTGGAGAGGTGAGAAACTCTCGACATCAGGAAGCTCGAAACCCCGAAGCCCGATAACAGTTTCCTGTGGGGAAATTGTTCTCGGCAAGTGCCAGAGGCCGTGCAGAGAAAAAGAGGAAGACCTGTGGGTCAATTCTGAAAGGGGTTCCATTGGGGAGTCCAAGGAGATAATTAGGCTCGAAGAGGAGATTAGAGTGATCCTGTGAGTAGGAGAGCGCGGCGGGTGTGGTCGCGATTTCCTCATTGTATCAATTAGATTTATAGAAAAATCAATGTCCCTCTTCGGAGGTAGTCCAGGCACCTCCTACTTCTAGAAGTAATCTTCATCATTATCTTGTTTTGGCTCATTTGGACAGCTAGAGGAAAGAATGCTTGCAAGTTGCAAGTGTTGTTGATAATGTCGTTGCATAATGAAGAAAGCAACAGAGAGCTGAAGAGATGGTTATAAGTTTGATAAAAGAAGCATGAAATCTTCTACTGCTATCAGATATTCAGGTAGTATAAATTTTAATGACAGTCATGCAGGTAAGAGTTTTATCACTCTTTTTGCATAATTGATGAAAAGAAATTATGGTAAGAATTTCCTCAACCAGAACTATGTTATTAAATCACATGATTATATTATTTGAATGCATACCACCGGATGTGGTAAAGGCTGTAGGCCTGTGTTAATTCAAATCTTTTTAGCTTTTGAATGAACACATCGACATAGTAGAATGTCATGTTAATTTGGCTATGGGGTAATAACCAAAGAATTAAAAGATAAGAATTTGTTACAAGAATGAATGCTAGAAAGCTAGTCATGTATGAGACCAGGACATGGTTGGACATGGAAAGGTACAGATATGGAAAGATTATGAGCCACACCAAGTACTAAAAGCTTCCTACTTTTAAATAAACTTGGGCTGCAACCTTTTTTCTAACACTAATGGACACCGTAGAATTATATTCTTGGTGTAGTGTTCGGGTCGGAAAGGAAGGCATCCAATTAATTGGAAAGATAAGGGGAAGTGTATGAAGATTGTGGCAACACATTGGCCAGAATTCCAACCCATGGATGGTGAGATACATGAATGAGACAGAGAGCATTATGTAATTCAATGCAAGTTGCAATGAATAAGAATGCATTGAGAATCACACTCGTGCATAATAAGTGATATAATTGCATACTAAGTGCAATGGTTGAATATGTTTGGTAAGTACATGCAAATACATTATTGCATGGAAATAATTATGTTGATGGCTGAAATGTTGCTAACCCCTGAAATTGAGAACATTTTAGGAACTGTTAAACACCGCAACAGGAAAGTTACAAGTCAAGTAGTCACAAGAATGGAGACTACATAAAATTTTGTGTTCAGAAAATTGAAATAATGAACTTACTGTTGTTAACAGTGGACATGCATATGCATAGAATGATAAGTCATTCTATTGGTCAAGTTGTTTGGTAATTGTGATTGAATTGCCAAGTGCAGAATTTCTAAGATTATTGCATAAGAT
>JASDQU010309701.1:58678-72103 GCA_032191745.1 Picea mariana
GAAATAGGAGTAACTCCATGCCTTGAGAATTAGATAGAAGAATGAAACATAAGCCCATTTGAAGGGGAAACCTCTTTTTACAATAGATTTTTTTTACAACATGAGATGATTCTAAAACCAGGTTTCATTAGTATATATGAGAGACAAATGGTACAACTAAAATTAAAGAGTGTAGTCGACAACACTAATATACCAATAAAAATGTAACAACTTAATATCTAGTGATTTATCTAGGGCTTAACTAGGGCCTTATTCTTAACATGGGGCTTTGAATATGGATGAACATTACCCTTAATTTAACTATATATTAAATAATACATCTCTGAATCCTTTTTTTCAGCCCCCTCCTTGCAATACATGTTTCCAATTAATACACCCTATTTTTATTAGATATCCTAGGTATTCATTTTTCTCATGAAATTTTGATACCCGATTTTATTTCTATCCCTATTATGGTGACATGGAAAATTCCTATAATCCTTGGATGAGGATGCAAACTAATGGACTATATTTATTTCCTCATGTTTCTTCCTTAACTTAATTCAACCAACAAAATACTTTAAAATTAATGGAAATTCTAACAACAATAATTGGATAATTTAATACCCATTTTTATTTCTATCCCTATTATGGTGACATGTCACAAGTCTTATAATCCTTGGATGAGGATGCAAACTAATGGACTATATTTATTTTCCTCTTTTTTTCTTCCTTAAATTAATTCAACCAAYGAATTGTTTGACAATTAATGGAGATTCTAACAACACTAATTGATTTTCATCATTAAATGAGGTCCAAAGGATCTATGTTACCCAAATCATGCCTCCTCTTCTATTTTCCAAAGGAGTAACCAAGAAAAGAGACTAAAAGGAGGTTGGATTTTGAGTCATCAATATATCAATATTTACATCACACTCCTTGGTAGGTGAGAAAAAAACATTTCTACAAGATATGGGAACAAATTCCTATGACCCATGATATTTTTGTACGTAACGAGGATACATTACAAAGTCCTACTACTATGTATATTTTTTATGTATTGGTCAAATTCTCAATTTCTAATGAATGTTTTGGTCAAATCCTTGGTTTCCATGGGTCTTGGATTGATGGGACACATGGTAGATCAATATGGGATATTTGGGGGATACTTTGAGCCTTATAATCACAAGGAATTGTATAAACTATCATAGTTTTGAGATATTTCAAGAAAAAATAGGAAAAATATAATATGAGGAGAGTGAATACCCTGTTATTGATCTTAAAGTGTGTAGGCAAGTCTAGTCTGACACCACTTGATCAACACCTCCTTAGCCCCCTCTACCCATGAAACCAAATTCTAAACTTTTGATACCTAATTCTAAAGCCCCCTAATATCTATTTGTTTTTAATATATAAAAAATGCTCTGTTATGACTATATATGTGATATCCCCAAAAATAAAATATTTTTGAAATTTAAATTCATTGGAAATTTATTTCGTTTTTAGTAAGTTCGAATTTGGAATTTTTTTTCCATTTATGGAAATTTCAAATTTTGGATTTAATAATTGTAATTAATTAATATGACTATTGGGCAGAGACCTGAATTGACCCAACTAACTATTTGACTATGACACTTGTATGAAAACATAATATTTTATATTAATTGCAGGAGGACAAATGGAACAGCCATGTTGAATTTAGCTGACCATGACTCCATGAGTAGGGAACATGTTGGAACTACCCCTAGGCTGATTGTTACAAGTGGAAAGTCAATGATTTGGCCATTGGCAGCCCCTGAAAATCGGGGATTTAGAAAATATGAGAAAATCCCCAAGGGAGGGAAAAAGACTTGGGCAAAATTAATCAATAGCATATGTGAGGAGGCAGGATGCTGCCAAGTATGCGGAGAAAGGGGACTATGGATTTTCCTTACTATTATGAGCACTGTTGAGTAAGTGTGAGGTAAGAGGATGACTGTTGGAATTGTGGACATTGCTAAGGAGGAGTTTTCCAAATTCGCCCTCGTGGATTCATGGTCAGGCTAGGGGGTGAATCAGGAAAGAAATTTTGGCTGCCTATTCTACAGTTGGGAGGAACATCGTTGTTCCCTTTTCCTTCCCGCAAAACTGGTTCAGATATGTTTGTTTACTCCTTCTCTGTGTTAAATAATCATTTATACTGGTGATATGTATATGTTAATTCTGTATTGAAGTACTTCCATGGGAGAAATCTGTCGTGTCATAATCCATTTCTGTAATAGGAAAAACTTGTTGGTTTGTAATCATTCCACTGCTTTATGACAGCGGATCAGTCGTCGTCTTGACCCTTCAAGACGTGAGGGTTCACTATCAAGCGGTGGCCGCCTTAGCTTTGCAGGCCACCAAGTACCATCACCACCCTGATTTAATTTTTCCTAAGGTCGAAGGGGCAAGTTTTGTTCCCATAAATACTTGAATCATATTGTAATTCCGGACACAGAGGGTGAGATAGCTTGAAGTATTTCCTGAATTGATTTGGTTATTCCCTGTTTTGGAGGTTTGATCTGCGATTATGATTTTTTGTTATTGAGTTTGTAAACTCATTTTATTTCTTGATAAATTCATTTTTTGAGCAAACATAGTAATCATTTGTTTTTACCAATTATGAACCCGGTCATTTATTTATTCCGAGTTTATTTGTTGGAGCGTGTGATTTTAAAAAGAGATTAAAAAAAAATTTGATATTTCGGCATTCAGGACTTGCTTGTTACATATATGCGGAGTTCCTTTGCTTTACCAAAAATTGAAACCCGAAATTGTTGGGCCCACACCCTAATCTCATTTCACAATTCAGCATTTCTTATTTCATTTTGTTTGTGCATCAGGTGTTCATAAACCCCAAAATTCCGAACCCTGAAACCTCGAAGTGCTAGTCCCACATTCCTTTCACATTTTCGCAATTCAGGAGTTGTTGTGTGTTGGTGTTTGGCATTTGAAAACGCGAAATCTCGAACCGCAAAACCACGAAGTGTTGGGCCCATAGTCTTTCCACATTTCGCGATTCGGAAAACAGCATGGTCTTTTATTTTTTTTGTGTTCGACATTTGTAATCACGGAAACCCGATTGACCTCTGTTTCTTTCAAAAAACTGTAGGAACATAATAGGAATTATTTGTTATAGGAACAACTCTAATACTGTAATGAATGGACTGGTAGAAATGATGGAGGATCTTCATTCGGGATAGAGGTAGAATAGAAATAACAGATCATATTACAAGTCACTGTGTATAGGGCATGACAAGTACATAAATTATTGTATATGAAAGTATTAAACTAATTAAGCAGATTTTTAGTGCAATTTTTCCTAAGAGTTTTGCTTGCCATTAGGTCATACACCCTTAAGTATTCAAAATTTCATAATTAGACTATTGTTTAACGACATAAACCATAGAGAACAAGATGGGATCCTTCAAGTTAACTATGCTTGATGTGTAAGTCACTGGTGTGTAAGAATGAGACCCAAGTTACGTAGATATACTTGCTTGTTTATATTTTCTATAAGTAAAGATGCAGGACCGTAGCATGTAACTGAGATTTCCAATTATTAAACCAGAATCAAGATGAAACTATACCTATGGCAGTGAATCGCTCTATATATATTTAGAGAAAGCTATAGGTATGTACATACTTATAGGTGGAAATAAGTACAGATGTTAATGAAGAGTTAAAGCGAATTCCCTACAGTAAGAATGATAATATACGCCTTTATATGCGCACATAGCATACAGTCAAAATACCTACTGTTCTAGCAGTCATGAAGATCCAACCTTGCAATCAAAAGCATAGTTAAATGTGCATAACTGGTTACTTTGACAATCCCAGACTCCTTGTTCTTCCAACTCCCAGTCGCCGAAACCCCAAAAAGTGCTTAATGGTTCTGGATCGCGCTTAGCCTCCGTCCATGTGACCATCACTCTATGACCACACGCTTAACGTCAAAGCGCTACCAGATTTTCACGATTCAGGGAATCACAATGCAAGTGTTCCTCCTATTCTTTGTCCTTCGAAATGCCGAAACTCGAAATAGGGCCTAATGGCTCCTTAGCTCCTCCCTTAAGTTGATTTTCATACAACCGGTCCTGTGACCTGGTGCTACTACCCCGAAATGCCAAAATCTCCCCCTTGAGAGATCAATAGTCTAGTTTCCTCTTGAACCAACGACCACAATCCCACTAGATCGATGATCCACAACCTTTCAGGATTTTCCCTGAACCTTGACCACTCGCCACCTGTCCTCCTTGATGAACGATGTCGATCATTTTGTAATTTCACGAACCAGGAGTTGACGATGCAGCGACTCCAAAATCACTTGCTGCTCCAAACCATGAACTCCAAAATCGCAAAATTCAACGCCTTAGAGTGTTGGAAGACACTCGGCCTTAATCTCATCACTGCTCTGCAAGATCCAACAACTCTCACAACTTCGACACTTATTGCATGAGGTGTTTCCACCGTTCATACGGATCCTCTTCTAAGGTGCTTCTAAGTGCTTAAATCCCTCGTAACTTGGTGCGATCCTATGGCTCTCGGGATTTTGGCACTTTTCCCCGAAGTGTCTCCACCGTTTGTTTCAGCTACTCTCATGTGTGACCACCCAGAGGTTAAACTCTGTGTGCCCAGATCCTTTCTCTGAACCTCAAGGGTTCCTTCGACCTAAGTTTAGATATTGCCTATATACATATAAGTATGTTGGAGTAGTTTGAAAGTTAAGGAAAGTGATAGAATTAAGGAAGAATTTATCCACATAAGCTTTTCTGTTCGAAGTAAACTAGACTGGTGTAATAATGTCATTATGGACAGAAATGTATCTTACCTTCTCTTAAATTCTAAAGCTTAAACGAAATTGAATTATGTCATAGATTTTTTTTTTTTTTATGGTGAATTTGAGGTTCATTACATCTAGTATTAGAGCAAAAGCTACAACACTGGGCCTGAAAAGGGCACATTAGCTACTTAGTATACACTCTGACATATGTAAAACTAATAAATCTTATGGTTTCAAACAGAAATCCCTTTCTATTTTTTGTAAATTATGGCAGCTCAAGAGGGTGCAGAAATTAGGATGGAAGGAAATCCGCAGCAAGGACCTCCGAGAGATCCAAGACAGAAAAGTGATGGAAGCTCACCCACGGAGGTGTTGGAAACAATGAGGAATCTTATTGTTGAACTACAAGTTTTCAATGCTGACAATGAAAAATTGAAGAAAGCATAGCAAGAACAACAAGAGATAAATGAAGTCCTGTTGTGTAGTATAGTAACCAAGAAAATCCCAAAAGATGATAACCATGACGAAGAAGTCAGCAAAAGGGCCTCTAAGAATTCTGGACCGAAAATAGAAAAAGGAGACAGTTCGTTTGAAGGGACACCTTCAGCTGAGGACAAAACTATACCAGACCTAAAAAGAAAACAAGTAGACCACCTTGAAGGAGAATTTAAAAAGATTAAACAAGCTACCTATGATGGAGAATCCAGAACAGGAGAAGAATCTGAGGCGTGGTTGTTGGACATCAAAAAATACTTCCATATATACAACTATTCTAGCAACATGAAGGTCAGAATGGTCATCTACAATCTGAAGGGGAAGGCCAACATTTGGTGGCAGGACCTGAAATTGGCCAAGGGCCTAAAGGAGAAATAGTTGGAATGGTCTGACTTTAAGAAGTATTTCAAGAAACAATACCTTTCTGAAATCTATTATGAAAGGAAGATGAAAGAATTTTACGAGTTACGACTCAGACATATGACGATGGAGGACCTTATAAATAAATTTCTGGAACTATTAAGGTTCGTACCGTACATCCAGGAGGATAAGGTAAAAATCCAGTGATTCTTAAGTTGTTTACCACGGGCCTACTGGGACAGAATTGAGTTGGACATCCCCAAATCCTTGAGTGAGCTATTCAGGAAAGCACGAATGTGCTATGACCAGTATAAACAACGGGTATATTTTCCCAAGACCTGGAAGGATAAGAAGCAAGATTGAATGAACAAGCAAAAGAAGGGATACCAGCCAGCTTCTTATCGGAATGCAGCAAAAAGTTTCCCAAGGAAGGATTTTCACTCCAATCATCTGAATACGCAAGGTAGCGGTAAACCTAGGAATGAAGAAGTTTGGGGACAACTCCCGTGAGCCATTAAAGTGTTGGGAGTGTGGAGAACCTCATCTAAGGAGGAACTATCCACGTTTAATTGCAGCAAACAGAACTGTTGTTCACAATTTGCAGGAAGCCTCGACAGTGGGAGATGTGGGCAGAAGTATGCATCGGATAAATGTAGCCATAGATGGTCGACAAGCTGACCATCAGTCCTCGGTGGTAGAAATCGAAGGTAAAATCAATGACACTCGAATTTCTGTTTTAATTGACCCTAGAGCTACGTTAAGTTATATTACTCCCGATGTAGTAGAGTCCAATAAACTTAAGAAACTGAAGCATGCAAAATCATGGCTTGTACAACTAGCAACATGCACTAAAAGGAAAGTAGTTGACTTTATTTCTGATCTTGAGTTCATCTTAGATGGTCAAAATATAAGGACCAATATGAACATCCTACTATTAGGATCTAATGATATGATTATCGAGATGAATTGGTTGGAACAACACAAAGCAGTACTAGACTGTTATACAAAGATACTTAGCTATAAAGATAATTTTGGCACTGTTAGAACAGCCCAAGGCATACCAAAACCTATATCAATCAGACAAGTTTCAGCAATGCAGCTCAAGAAATGTATTAGAAAAGGATGTCAAGTTTACGCCATCCAAGTGACGAATCTATTAGAAAAATAAGATAATCCCAAGTTAGAAGACTTTGTTGTCCTACATGAATTCAGAGACATGTTTGTGGATGAGATACCAGAATTACCTCCTAGAAGGGAANACAGAATTGAAAATACAATTACAGGAATTGTTGGACAAAGAGTATATCAAACCAAGTGTCTCGCCATGGGGAGAACCAATCCTCTTTGTGAATAAGAAAGAAGATACTCTAAGACTATGTATCGATTATAGACAACTAAACAAAATGACCATTAAGAACAAATACTCCTTATCTAGGATAAATGATCTGTTTGATCAAGTTGGTGGGGCCAAGATCTTTTCAAAATTGGATTTACGATCTGGTTATCATCAAGTTAGGATAAAGGACGAGGACATAAAAAAAACAACTTTTCGAACAAGATACAGACATTACGAGTTTGTAGTCATACCTTTCGGATTCACTAATGCACCAGCCACATTTATGTGCTTGATGAATAACATTTTTAGTCAGTACTTAGACAAGTTCATAGTAGTATTTATCGACGATATTCTGGTCTATTCTAAAATGGAGGAGGAACATGATGAACACTTAAGAATAGCTCTGCAAACATTAAGGAAACAAAAACTATATGCAAAATTTGACAAATGTGACTTTTATAAAAAAGAAATAGAATATTTAGGACATGTCATTTCCTCAGAAGGTATTGCCGTAGAACCGAAAAAGATAAAAGACATTATGGAATGGCCAGTACCTAAGGATGTGGAAGATATCTGGTCATTCATGGGAATCACTGGATATTATCGCAGATTTATAGAAGGGTTTTCCAAGATAGCCTACCCTATCACATTATTACAAAAGAAAGGGACCAAGTTTAACTGGTCGCAAAAGTGTCAAGACAGTTTTAACAAGCTAAAAGAATTATTGACATCGGCGCCCATTTTGAAGGTAGAAGACCCAGATAAAGACTTCACAATATGTGTTGATGCAAGTAAAGAGGGACTAGGTGGTGTTCTAACTCAGGAAGGGCACATGATTTGTTACGAGTCCCGAAAATTAAAAAGAACATGAGGGAAATTATGTCACTCGTGACTTAGAATTGGCAGCAGTAATACATGCCTTAAAAATGTGGTGACACTATATAATGGGCAGAAAATTCCTACTATTGATGGATAATAGCGGAGTGAAATATCTGTTTAACCAACCAGACCTTAATGCAAGACAAGCAAGGTGGCTAGCCTTCCTGAGCGAATTTGACTTCGAGGTCAAACATATCAAGGGTAAGGAAAATAAATTAGCAGACGCTTTAAGAAGAAGAGTCCATGGGTTATTTGAGATAAATATCAGCAGGGCAGAAAGCAATCTAGAATAAAGAATAAGGACGGCAAGTATTAATGATGGAAATTACAATAAGGTAATGGAAAAATTTCAAAACAATATCGCAAACTCAGATAAACCAGATCTAAGTATCGACAAGAAGGGACTATTATGATTTAAAAACAGACTTTACATACCAGATTTGGTAGATTTAAAATTAACTGTTTTAGATGAAGTGCATAAGAAACTGTATTCTGGCCTTCCAGGTTACCAGAAAACAATAACAACACTCAGAAAACTATTTTACTGGCCTAATATGAAGTGTGAAATAGTAGAGTACTTGGATAGTTGCCAATGTTGTCAGCAGGTTAAGGCTGAGCACTAGCACCGAACCAGCCTATTACAGCCATTACCAGTACCAGAATGGAAATGGGAAACTATATCACTAGACTTTATAACAGGTTTGCCTAAAACTCAGAAACAAAATGATTCTATCATGGTTGTAATCGATAAACTCAGTAATTATGCACACTTTATTCTTGTAAAATCTACTTTTAAAGCTATAAACATTGTTGAAATATTCATGAAAGAAATTTTTAGACTGCATGGTATTCCTAAAATGGTGGTTTCAGATAGAGAGGTAAAATTTACATC
Organism: Picea mariana; assembly: GCA_032191745.1. NCBI lineage: Eukaryota > Viridiplantae > Streptophyta > Pinopsida > Pinales > Pinaceae > Picea > Picea mariana. Next base: position 67,424 of record JASDQU010309701.1, read on the forward strand.
CGCTTTTTGGAAGGAATTGTTTCAAGGACTAAAAACTAACTTGAAATTCAGTACGAGCTATCATCCACAAAGGATGGATAGACCAAAAGGACAAACCAGATCATAGAGGATATGCTTCGCATGTACGTAAGAACAAAACCGAGCAAGTGGGAAGACTACATGCACTTGGTAGAATTTGCATATAACAATGGGTACCAAACTTCGGCTAAGTTGAGCCCTTTCGAAATACTGTATGGAAGAAAGTGTACAACTCCAATTAGCTGGGATAACCCGGCTGACAGACTCATGGTTGGACCAGAGATGCTCCAAGAAATGGAGAACATGGTAAGAAAGGTACAACAGAACTTGAAAGAAGCATAGGACAAACAAAAGAGTTATGCATACTAGAAAAGGAGACAGTTGGAATTTCAAGTGGGAGACCATGTTTAATTGAAGGTCAAAGCCCAAAAAAACTCACTGAAGTTAGGGAACTATGCCAAGATTGCACCCAAGTTTTGTGGACCCTTCGAGATACTAGCTCGAATTGGACCCGTAGCATACCAACTTGCACTTCCAACTAATCTAAGAATTCATAATGCATTTCATGTTTCTTTGTTGAAAAAGTATATTCATGACCCTACTCATATGATTGATTGGAACTTGGTGCAGGTGGAACCCAAAGGCGAGTTCCAAGTGGAACCCCTACACATTTTGGACTGGAGAGAAATAACACTTCGGAACAGAGCCGTCGCTCAGGTAAAGGTGCAATGGAATCACTTTAGTCCCGAGGAGGCCACTTGGGAGTTGGAGAGAGATTTGTGGAAATCTCATCCAACCCTGTTCCAAGAAGGGAACGAACACCGAGGACAGTGTTTTACTGAAGGGGGAAAGGATGCGATATCCCCAAAAATAAAATATTTTTGAAATTTAAATTCATTGGAAATTTATTTCGATTTTAGTAAATTCGAATTTGGAAAATTTTTGCCATTTATGGCAATTCCGAATTTCGAATTTAATAATTGAAATTAATTAACATGAATGTTGGGCAGAGACCTGATTTGACCCAACTAACTATTTGACTATGACACTTGTATGAAAACAGAATATTTTATATTAATTGTATTAGGACAAATGGAACAACCATGTTGAATTTAGCTAACCATGACTCCATGAGTGGGGAACATGTTGGAACTACCCCTAGGTTGATTGTTAAAAGTGGAAAATCAGTGATTTGGCCATTGTCAGCCCCTGAAAATCAGGGATTTAGAAAAGCTGTGAAAATCCCCAAGGGAGGGAAAACGACCTGGGCAAAATTAATAAATAGCATATGTGAGGAGGCAAGATGCTGCCAAGTATGCGGAGAAAAGGGACTATGGATTTTCCTTGATGTTATGAGCACTGCTGAGTAAGTGTGAGGCAATCATACCTGTTGGAATTGTGGACATTGCTGAGGAGGATTTTTCCAAATTCACCCTCATGGATTCATGGTCAGGCTAGGGGGTGAATCGGGCAAGAAATTTTGGCTGCCTATTCTACGGTTGGGAGGAACGTGGTTGTTCCCTTTGCCTTCCCGCAAAACTGGTTCAGATATGTTAATCTACTCCTTCTCTGTGTTAAATAATCATTTATACTGGTGATATGTATATGTTAATTCTGTATTGAAGTACTTCCATGGGAGAAATCTGTTGTGTCATAATCCATTTTTGTAATAGGAAAAACTTGTTGGTTTGTAATCATTCCACCGCTGTATGATGGTGGATCAGTGGCCGTCTTGACCCTTCAATACATGAGGGTTCATTTTCAAGCAATGACCGCCTTAGCCTTGCAGGCCACCAAGTACCATCACTGCCCTGATTTAATTTTTCCTAAGGTCAAAGGGGCAAGTTTTGTTCCCATAAATACTTGAATCATATTGTAATTCTGGACATAGAGAATGAGATAGCTTGAAGTATTTCCTGAATTGATTTGGTTATTCCCTATTTTGGAGGTTTGCTCTACGATTATGATTTTTTGTTATTGAGTTTGTAAACTCATTTTATTTCTTGATAAATTCATTTTTTGAGCAAACACAGTAATCATTTGTTTTTACCAATTACGAACCCAATCATTTATTTATTCTAAGTTTATTTGTTGGAGCGTGTGATTTTAAAAAGAGATTAAAAACAAAATTGATATTTCGGCATTCAGGACTTGCTTGTTATATATATGCGGAGTTCCTTTGCTTTACCAAACACCGAAACCTGAAATTGTTGGGCCCACACCCTAATCTCATTTTGCAATTCAACATTTCTTATTTCATTTTGTTGGTGCGTCAGGTGTTTGTAAACCCTGAAATCCCGAACCCCGAAACCCCGAAGTGCTCGTCCCACATTCCTTTCACATTTTCGTAATGCGAGAGTTGTTGTGTGTTGGTGTTTGGCATTTGAAATCATGAAATCCTGAACCCCAAAACCCCGAAGTGTTGGGCCCACAGTCTTTTTGCATTTCACGATTCGACAAACAGCGTGGTCTTTTGTTTTTTTTGTGTGTTCGGTATTTGTAATCGCCAAAACCCGATTGACCTCTGTTATTTTCACAAAACTGTAGGAACATAGTAGGAATTATTTGTTATAGAAACAACTCTAATACTGTAATGAATGGACTGTAAGAAACGATGGAGGACCTTCATCCGGGATAGAGGTAGAATAGAAATAATAGATCATATTACAAGTTAGTGTGTACAGATCATAACAAGTACATAAATTATTGTATATGAACGTATTAAACTAATTAAGTAGATTTTTAGTGCGAATTTTCCTAAGAGTTTTGCTTGCCATGAGGTCATACACCCTTAAGTATTCGAAATTTCGTAATTAGACTATTATTTAATGGCATAAACCATAGAGAACAAGATGGGATCCTTCAAGTTAACTATGCTTGATAAGTAAGCCACTGGTGTGTAAGAATGAGACCCAAGTTAGGTAGATATATTTGCTTGTTTATATTTTCTTTAAGGAAAGATGCAAGACCGTAGCACGTAACTGAGCTTTCCAATTATTAAACTAGAATCAAGATGAAACTATACCTATGACAGTGAATCACTCTATATATATTTAGAGAAAGCTATAGGTATGTACATACTTATAGGTGGAAATAAGTACAGATGTTAATGGAGAGTTAAAGTGAATTCCCTATAGTAAGAATGATAATATATGCCTTTATATGCGAACATAGCAGACAGTCAAAATACCTACTGTTCTAGCAGTCATGAAGATCTAACCTTGCAATCAAAAGCATAATTAAATGTGCAGAACTGGTTACTTTGACAATCCTAGACTCCTTGTCCTTCCAACTCCCAGTCGTCGAAACGCCGAAAAGGGCTTAATGGTTCTGGATTGCCCTTAGCCTCCGTCCACGTGACCATCACTCTGTGACCACATGCTTAATGTCAAAGTGCTACTGACTTTTCTCGATTCAAGGAATCGCAATGCAAGCATTCCTCCTGTTCTATGTCCTTAGAAATGCCGAAACCCGAAATAGGGCCTAACGGCTCCTTAACTCCTCCCTTAAGTCGCTTTTCATATGACCGGTCCTGTGACCTGGTGCTACTACCCTGAAATGCTGAAATCTCCCCCTTGAGAGATCAACGGTCCAGTTTCCTCTTGAACCAATGACCACGATCCCACTGGATCGACGATCCACAACCTTTCGAGATTTTCCCCAAACCTTGACCACTCACCACGTGTCCTCCTTGATGAACGGTGTCGATCGTTTCGCAATTTCGTGAACTAGGAGTTCACGATGCAGTGACTCCAAAATCACTTGCTGCTCCAAACCCTGAACTCCGAAATAGTGAAATTCAATGCCTTAGAGTGTTGGAAGACACTCGACCTTAATCTCCTCACTGCTCTACAAGATCCAATGACTCTCGCAACTTCAACACTTCTTCCACGAAGTGTTTCCACCGTTCATACGGCTACTCTATTGGGATGCCTCTAAACGCTTAAATCCCTCGTAACTTGGTGCCATCCTATTGCTCTCAGGATTTCATCACTTTTCCCTGAAGTGTCTCCACTGTTTGTTTCAGCTACTCTCCTGCGCGACCACCCAGAGGTTAAACTCTATGCGCCTAGATCCTTTCTCTGAACCTCAAAGGTTCCTTTGACCTAAGTTTAGATATTGCCTATATACATATAAGTATGTTGGAGTAGTTTGAAAGTTAAGGAAAGTGATAGAATTATGGAAGAATTTATCAACTTAAGCTTTTCTGTTCAAAGTAAACTAGACTGGTGTAATAATGTCATTATGGACAAAAATGTATTTTACCTTCTCTTAAATTCTAAAGCTTAAACGAAATTGAATTATGTCATAGAATTTTTATTTTTTTTATGGTGAATTTGAGGTTCATTACAATATACTATGTAATATATTGCTTTCTTTTTTTTGAATTTAAACCCCCCATAAAATATTACATGGTATAATATTACATAATTAATGAACTCCCTAGTGGAATGAGTCCTAAAAGTATATCAATTTAGTTATTTATCACAAATACATTGAGGTCCATGGTCACTTACATGTACTCCTCTTCAAAAAAAAGTTCTGGTTGATTAGCAAAGGACGGGGTGATACCCATGCAAACAATTCAAATTCCGAACTCAGTAGTTGTATAGGTTGTGTGTGTGTGTGTGTGTGTGTGTGTGTGTGTGTGTGTGTGTGTGT